>VXAA01005072.1:127620-178975 GCA_013399115.1 Anseranas semipalmata
AAAAAAAAAATTAAAATTAAGAACAAAGTTGTCTGTTAGCCAAAACCAGCAAGCACTGAACTGAGCATTTATTTCTTCTGTAATAATAGGAATCTTGTTCACAAGAAACAGTGTAGTGTGCACAGTGACATCTGTGACAACCATTTTCACCTACTTGTCATTTGTCTGCTTGGGAGTCATTAATGCTAACTATAACACTAATGGTATAATTATCATCCTTGGGTTATATATAATATATTAGTAACCTATCACCTATTACTACATGCAGTACTGCTTCAGACAATGTAGTCCATTATAAACTAAACACAAAAAACATGTTTTTCTATGATTTTCCTTATTTTTGTTCATGGCATATATGTATATAAATTAAACATTATAATACTAACAGCAAGTGAAATGTGTAAGAGACAGAAGATTTAAAAGGAAAAAAGAAATTAGAGAGTACTTTTTTCATTTCAATTGATTATGACAGTTTGTAACACCAATAATGAGTTTTAGATTGGCTATTCTTTACTGTTACTGGCCAAATATACTCATGGCCTCAACTGTTCCAGATGGTCATCAGTTGCCATGAAATGACTGACCTGATGATAATAGTCACTGCATGAGTTCCCTAAAGAAAACACTGAAATTTGGACCACAGTCATTTCATGAATACAGTGCTTGCACAGACTAGTTGACAATGTGCCATTCTGATTTACTATTGAGTGCAAATGCTTACAGTTAATGAGGGGGTACTGGAAAATGCATATATAACATATTCTTGGGTCACTTGTTTAATACACTATAAATTTCGTTTCTTCTCCTATTTTTCTGTGAAATATAAAGAATATTAATGCTTTCTCCTTCTTCTTTTGCAATTTACTGAATAGATAACAAATACTTTATAAGATTTTTTTTAGCAGAGACTATTTGTTCTTTCTGAAAAGAGTCTCACATTAGAGATACTGCTACAAGCACAAAACACTGCAGCTCAGGCCAATTAGTCTCAAAATGAATGCTGAACACAAAATCATGACCATACACTAAAATGTGATAGAATAAATGAAACAGTCAGCTGTATTCTTAACTTTGTGCTTGACTACAAGTCTAGCAGTCCAAAGGACTGAATTAAAGCCAAAATTGTCGTTGTTTTTAAAAAATATATTTGTTTACATATATAGATTAACAAATATATTATAATATATATTACATATAATTATATAATTATTATATATATATATATAAATTATAATAATAATTATCTATATATATTATATATAATATATTTGTTAACCAAAGAAATTAGCTAAGAATTGTTGTAAAAAATCTTTTGATTTTGGGTATCCAGTGATGGAAACATAATAGCCTGAACATTAGAGCTACTGAACTCCCAATGAGTTCAAACTTATGTACCATCAGCATTTTGTAAATTCAGGCTTTGCAGGAATTTAAACTTGGTTTCTCATAAGCCAACACACCCAACATAGACCATTAAAAAATGTAGGGCAATCACCACATTTAGAAAAGGATTATATATTTTTAACTGACTTCTAAGAACTTGCATGATTATAATTAGTGAATATCTATAAAATATCTCATAAATAGAATTCTACAGAACTGCTAGGTGTTATGCTGTAATAAAAATTTTATATGTAAATTAATCAAAATTAAATATACCAGATATGAAACTTTAAATAACTGTAAAACTTCAAAATAAATGTGCATTCCTAATACAGATATATCGAACCTCATTTATGCTGCATTAATGTTAATCACATGCAGAAAAAACTCTAGAGTTTTAAAGCTAATTGACAAAAACAGAAATTTCTCTCAAGTTCGGCATTTTTTTTTTGTCTTCAAGGAAGAGGGAGGCCAAATAACTGACCATTGCCCCTATTCTTTATCTCTGACAAGAAATGGTTGTCTCTGAGGAGTAGACAATGTCAGTCACCACTGCCTTGATCATGTGCATTTCTTGCACCTGAAGTAAGTTCAGAGCAATATTGGTTGACCAAGAAATGGTACTGGTATACTTCACACTAACCTACCCCATCATCTTGATCATATACCCTACTTGAGTCTGATGCAACCATGAGTCCAAAATTTCCCTTAGTCACCTTATAATCAAAATGATAATGACAAACAGGATATTCAGGGATGACACAATGATCAAGTGATTAGAAAAACTTATTTTATGAGGACAGATTAGTCCAATATGGCTAAATAAAAAGATGGGATTTTATCGTTTATGAATATCTGAAGATTACAGATCTTGAGGAAGAAAATCTCTGTTTAGTATAGTACAGGGTAAATGAAACTCCAAGTAAGAATGATAGTATAAAATGAAGGTAATTAACTGGATTCTAGAAAAGCATTTCAGGAGTCTGAAAAGTATCCAAAAGAAACATAATTGTGAAAGGCAAGAACATTTGGAAATAAGGTAGACAAAGCATAAGACTGGAAGAAACAATTGTGTAGTGATCATATGGAAGGCCAAACGATCTATATTTGCCTTTTCTGTCTTTGAGATTACTTCCTCTAGTCAATCACTCTGGAGCACCACTACATTTTAAAACCTCTTTTGTCTTTTTTTTTTTTTTTTTTCCCTCTTCCTTTTAAAAGGGCTATCAAAATAGGTGTGACCTCATTTCTGTTCCTTTTCCTTCAGCTTTAAGGGAAGAATTTGTATATTCACTGTATTTTCATATTTGATTCTTCCTTTATGTCTGAAAACCTATTTTAAGTAACATCTGGACACAGTGTTCAACATTCCTCCTTTATAATGTAGCTTTCTGCAGCTATACGATTTTTATAAGGTCACCCATCACAATAGTGACCTTATAACTGACCTTATAAAAAAAAGTGGATGGATGAAAGGTTTGAGCTGGAGACAATGCTAAATATTGTGACTGCTTCCCACATCCCTACATCCACATACAGATTTAATTCCCAAAGAGTAGACTAAGGCTGTCCCAAAGTGATTGAAAAGCTTACAAACCTGCAAGCATTTTAAAGAAAAAAATTTATGTCCAGAAGTCCTAGAAAGTAGGATTCAAAAGCTTCTGATGCCAGAAGAAAATAAATACTTTGCCTTTAGTGCGAAACTGTATTTTAAATACCAGAAGTATCTGGTATATCTGTAAGTCTGTATCTATCTGTCTATCTACATCTGTAAGTCTTGGTTGAAATGTTCTAAGTCTGCTAAAGAGGAAATGTGATGAAGTTCCAGGAATTTTTAAACTGGCATCAATATATTTTTTTCAATACATAGTTGGCTTTTGTTTTGTGTTGTCCGCCCCCCTCTGCCCCCCCCCAACACACTCAAATGTCAAAAGCAAAGGGAAGAAAAATACAAAGACACTCACTGGTATGCTAATACTATATTTGCCGTCAACAGCTGCTACTTTTTAAAATCTCCATTAAGTGTATCCCTCTTGTAACTCACATGAAATGCATATAGTAACATCTTTCAATATACAAAAATCATTATCTGCTTTCAGAGTCTCTTGCAAGGAGTGTGTGAAATACAAGAATTTTGTATCTCAGTCCCCTCCACACTTTATTACACTTGATCTTACCAAATGGGAATTTCACGTTAGTCAGCAAAACACCAGAAATATTGGTCCCAATGAAACAAATAAAAAATCAAACAACTTTAAAAATTAGATTCACTTTGTATTCAGTTTGCCTAACTTTCGCATTTTATTTGTAATCTGTAATGAAACAGTAACATGGGGGTTTATATTAAAGCCTCTACTGTCTTTTGGTTGGGCAGGTGCAACAGAAATATTTATATAAAACAACTGACGATGGTGTCTGGTATGTAAGAGCAGGAACTTTTAGAGGACCTATTAAATTTGTTCACATTTGTTTCTGCACACAAAAAGTTCTGAGGCATAATTTAAGTATCTTTTTAAATGCTCAGGAGCTCTTATCATCCTTCCCATTTCAACTCCATGAAAATAATGTTTTTTGATTGATAGCATGCAAGTATGATTTAAACTGATCTATTTAACTCTCTCTCTCTCTTTACTAAATTGATCTTAATTGCTGCATAACCTGGTGAAAATCAACAATTGGCAGACTGCACTCAAGATACACTTGAGAATGGAATAGCGGGGACTTTGCTGATCTGGAACTGAGCTGCATACTGTTCATGCAGGAGAAGATGTGATAGAAAGGGTTTACAATAATAAGAAAGTAAAAAAATGAAAAATGTGTAATGAAACAAATTCCTGAGTAACTAACACTTTGCGTTGTAGGAACGTAAATGGAGCAGGGATGCTGGAGGGAAGAACTTAGAAAAAGTACTTGGAACTGAATCTGCCTGCATATTCCTGAAATGCTGTATGTACTGAATTAAGTTTGGAAAAAAAAAATCACAAAATACTACCAAAGTATTAGTGATCCCCATTAAACACTGATCTTGTTTGAATTCTAAGGAGATTTTAGAGTTTAGGTTTCTTTATTTGCAATACAATGAAAGCAATCTTTGAAATTAAAAGTCATTTCAAGTCCCCACCCAAAAAAAAAAAAAAANTCTCTTTCTTATAAATACAAAATGTTTCTTTAAAAAATTAAACTAGTAAGAGAATTTGGCATGAAATTAGTATATGTTTCATTCAGCTCTCATCTGTACATTTTTTTCTCTTTGGGGAGAAAGGAAGAGGAATAAACAGTCAAAAAGCATTGTACTGCTGCAGCATGTAGCTGCTAATGACATTGCAACCAAAGCAGAAGCTTTCACTTATTATTTCAACAATATATTCTCACATACTAGGTTAGATGAGCTATTCTGCTGTGTGATAACCTTTGCTGCCGTTTTTTTCCAGTGTAGCCCAGTGCACTTATGAAAAACTGCAAGCCAAAATCTTAAAGAAAATTTATCAATCTTTAAAGACACTAGCTATCTTTTCTGATGCTTCCCATGCCCAATATAACAACAAAACCTGATGCAACTACAAGACAGAATTTTGTGGAAAGACACCAAGAAAGAACTGATGCGAGAGAGAGAAATCATATTTTACTTGAAGATGCAGAGAATGGATAAGTCAGCCCACTGCAGTCAAGCTGAATTTGGCAGTTGTCTTGTCCTGGTAATTCACATGACCCTTACCACCTCTCAGGATGTGTACTGTGACATAAGTGACTGATTGCCTCAGAAAAACAAATGATGGAGTCTAACATGTCTCAAAGCCTCAGCCATGTGTCAGAGACAGCTAAGTAAGACATGATTCCCTCTGCCCAGGCTCATGTTAGGGTAATTATAGGGAGCATAATGCACATCATTTGTTATGCCTGTTATGTATGGATCAGGAAGGAATTTTTCTGAGAATGCCATATATGATTCTAGGAAGAAGGTTCTTTTTCCCTCTTTACAGAACACAGAGAACACTTCAAAAAGCTGTTTCACAACTTGGTAGTCTTTTATTTGATCAGGTGATTCTCAGCATCTTTAGGCAGTCGATAGCCAATCCTTGGAGGGAAATATGTGAGTGGCAAAACTAGAGTCATGATCCAAACCTAGCCTTGCTTTAACAGACATAAGGAACCAAACAAGAACCACAACAGAGCGCCCAGCCCTTGGATCCTTCTGCTGCCATGTTCTGGGCCTAGGCACTTAACTCCTTCCAGGAGCTGAAGAGTAGCAACAATAGTTGCCATTGATGGTATGCATATGGCTAGAATGGTCAGTCAAACTAAACTATGGAATATATTTATCTTTACCACACACTTGCAAAACAGAGAAATGGTGTGATTCTATTCAGGCACATAAAGAAAATAAGATACTAAAAAAAAGTCATAGATTTTTTTCTTTAGCAGAAGAGGGAAGTGAAGACTAATTTATTGAATCTACAAAGAAACAATCTAAACCCAGAACCATACCTTCAAATGCCACTGCTTATTTCATCTCTTGGAAGAATAGAATCCTAGAAACTTAGGGACTGAGTCAACAGAAACATCTTCAAGTTCAACAAAAAGTGCAAGGCTCTGCATGCAGCATGGCTCAATACAGCCTGAGACCTGACAGGTTGGGTGGTAGCCCAGAGGGAGAGAACCTGGAGGTCATCCTGGATGCCAAGTTGAACACAAGCCTTTCACTGAATACAGCCCACCATCACTGCAAGTTTGCCACGCCACATACTGGAATATGTTAGGAGCACAATGGCCAGCAGAGCAACGGAAGTTATTAATGGTCCTTCTCTACCTGTCACTAGGAAGGCTACACCTAAAATACTGCATCCAGTTTCAGGCCCCAGAGTTCATGAAGGATGTGGAGAAACTAAAGATGGCTCAGAGAAAGGCTACCAAGAGGGTCAAGGTCTAGAGCACATTTCTAAGAGGATTGCTGGAGGGAGCAGGGCTTGTTTTGTCTGGCAGAGAGTTTAAAGGGTGCTGCTCTATTAGCAGACTAGAGTCATTTAGGAGGATTTACAAAGATGCCACAGCAAACTCTTTTTAGGAGTGACAGATCAAAAAGGGGCAAGAGCCGAAAACTGCAGGATAGTATTTAAGAATAGACATTAGGAAAAAAACTTCTCCATTAGAAGGGCGATGCAGCACAGGAGCAAGGGGCATTGTAGAACATTTATTCTTGAAAGATTTTACAACTAAGCTGGAGAAAGCAAAACCTAATGTGATCCAGTGCTCGTGACCCTTTGGGTGGACAAATGGTCTTTGATGATTTCCAGTGGACCTTTCCAACCAGTATTTACCTGATTCTATGAAGTTGTAACAGGAGAAACACTTGCATACGCATATTAACAAATACTTTCTCTTAATATACAATAAAAGTAATGATTAATTTAAAACATGAAAAAAATGAAGTAAGCAGAAATGTAATGATATTAGATAGTTTAAAGGTTCTTCTTAGGCACTCTGGTTTTAAAATATATCAGAAATCTTAGGAAAAAAGGAAAAATGTAAGCTTTTGGTTATCTAGATGTCCAACTTACAGAAACAGACACAGAAAAAAAGAGATTGTATGTTTTAAGGCTTTTACATAGGCATTGATCTACTTTTATAGGTGCAATAAACTAAATTTTTGTATTTGATATAATCCAATATTATGCACAATAACTGGAAGTTAAAAAATAATAACCCCTACTTGAAAAGAACAGAATGCTTAGTTCTAAAACCATTTTCATTTGTTTAATAATCTTTCCCAAGGGCCTAAAAGGTGCTGAACAACTACAGCCTCTAATGACTTTGTAATCCAATTTTGCACTTGGCTTATTATAGCAACTTGCATTTCTCTTCTACGGCTCAACATTGCATGGTAGAGAAATCTAGTCCTGATCCAGTAAAGCATTCTGATTCCTGCAAGTCCTATCCAGATCATGGAGTCTCTAGATATTTCGTTACTGAAAAGTAAGGGTGATAAAAAAATAAATAAATAATAATAAAAAAAAAAGTGAGCAGAAGAATGAGTTTTAACACTGCTTCCTAACAAAGAAGTAAGCTGAAAAAGGTTTATGAAAAGAAGGTAGTAAGGTGAACAGATTGCAATAAATTGTTTTCCTTATGGATCAAGGCAGCATCTGAGTTGGAACTGTAACTAAATCATAACTCCCTTCCTGGGATTCTTCCTGAATATTCCTTCCCCTACTGAAAGAGCTGAACAACTGTTCAGTCTAGCTTTTAATTTACTCCCATCTGTATTGCCAAGTCATGCACAATAAAATAATTTGAATTTTCAAGTCAGGTTATGCACCTGGGTGAGCTTTATGGTCATGAACTAATTAGACTTTTTAATACCCTTTTCACTTTTATACATATATTTAAGCTACCATTATTTTAAGTGCATTTTTTGTTTGTTATTAATTAACAATAGGTTTCAATAGGTTTATATCCAAATAATGATATATAATACTGAAAATACATGTAACACCAGTACTAAATTTTGCTGCACTTACACTGCCCTGTGGTATGTGAGGGTTGTTTGTTCATTGTAACTTGTAAATATCAGGGATGTTTTGTTCATTGTAACCTGTAAATATAAGTAGTCCGAGCTCTAAGAAAATAATAGTTATAATGTTGAGACATTCCGTTGAGATAGGATGTCCTTGGAGGCTAAGCGATCGGGGAACTTGTATAAACAAAGTTGCAGCTGGACAGCCTACCAAATAAGGAGGGAATTAAGTCAACATGCAGAGGAAGACTGTGGCCTTCATCCCTGCGACCACCAGAGGGAAGAAAAACGACCCCCTAGCAACAATTGGCGCAGTCGCAGAACCAGAGGAAGCTACGTAACCCGGGAGAAACGATAAAAGGAGACTGCGGGAAGGGGTGGGCGCGCGCCGCTTGCGGAGCAGAGACTCCCCGGCCGCCCAGCGCTGTTTTGCTTGCTGTGCTTACTAAATAAATTCATTTATTTTAATTGATGCAGAACTCTCTGAAATTTTTATAGAGAGACAATTTATAACATGCCCTACACAAAAGCAAGCATGAAATGTATGGCTTTTAGGAAAAGGTCACCATTTAACATCAGTATCTCTGGGTTACTGCATCTTCATGATTCCAGAACTTCTGCAGTCCATTTTATCTGTACAACCACACATAATAGTAGTAGAAGCTATGGGGAGAAAAATCACACACACACACAAAAAGACAACATCTCCTGAGAAATAACACTGTATTAAAGGCCTTTGGAGAAGGAAGGAGTAAAGGAGGAAATAGTTGATTTACTGTATCAGGGTGCTCTGTTAGGGCTTACATAGGATCTCATGCATACATATGAAAACTGAGAAAGATTACTTGATGACCTTTGATTTAACTTTCTTGGCCAGCTCTGGGACACCACAAAAAAAACAAAAACAGGTGTTTCTTGATTGCACATTTAATAGTAAATCTTGTTATATTTTACTTAGTGTAAAGCAGGGAGATACTAACACAGTAAACCAGTTACTATGTATGTTCTCTGCAATACCCTGATCTTAGGAAAACTGAAGTAGATTTTATAAAAGAATCAGGTAAGGAATAAAGACAAAGCATACCATGCAAATGCTATGCATGCCACTTTAATATATTCTTACACAACAGGAATGGACAGGATAGATGTGTTGTGTATATATAGCTTGGATCTAGCAACAAATGCAATTGCACAGTTAAGCTAAACTACATTGATCAGTTCTATTTAATAAATGTTTGCATAGGCTGTACCATAGGACTGCAAAATGATCATTCATCTTCTAGTCTATTCAAGCACACTGACATATAATCTAACAACATAATCTTTTGAAAAGGCAAACGTAAAACCAAACTACACTAATTCTTTTTATTTGAAAGACAACTCTGATGAAATACATGATTTACATTATGTTAGGACTCAACATTTTGTAATGTTCCAGGAGCTGAAGTCCATAAGAACTGCAGCCATTGAGATTCTTTGGCAAAGGCAAACTATGCAAGTAAATATATTCAGATACAGATTTAGTTGTCTTATTCAAAGAACTCAAGTTTGAGGGCTTTAGCTTACACCCAGATAATGATGGTAGCTAATTCCCATGCCTTCTAGAATACTGGAGATAAAAAACCTAGAAATAAAAAGACCATAAAATTGAAATTGAGGATTCCTTGTCCCAAAGCATTAATACTGTGTATCCTCATTCTTTGAAGAGAATTGAACTCAGACTGACACTTTTTGCTTTTAGTCATGGTGCATAACAACTGTCTCATATTTACTCACATCTCACTCACATTTATTCAAGAAAAAGGAAACTAACTACAAATAGCAACTTATACTGGGCAAGTTTATTGCAAGCATGACGTAAAGTGCAATGATCTTTAAAAGGAAAGTTACATTAAAAAAAAACTCAGTTCTTACAAAATATTGCAAGTTAGGATTTTTGAAATATGTATAGATTTCTACTTCGGCACTATCTTTTTGAGGGATGAGAAATGTTCAATTCAATTTATTTCCCATCTGGTGACAGGAACTTCTATCTAAAGATGACTGATCTGCTTATCACTTTCTAATGCAAGAATGTATCGCTAATTAAAGCCAGCATTTTCCATTCACTTTTGTTGTATTTAGGCAGTACTTGTTCCAAAGAACGTTCTAGTTTTCACCCATATTTAGAAAAACCTATTGTGTACCATGATGAGATAGCCTGATTCCTGCCAGATATGAACAAAAAGGCAATAGAACGTTAGACAATTTTAGTCATAATGAGTCCATTCAGTGGAATCACAGTTATGCAATGGTATGTTTTCATAGCATTCTGGAGTTGTGGTAGGATTTAATTTCTTGGCATTGCAGCATAATTATTTTCATCTATGGACTCAGGGGGTGGAGGGAAATCTGCCATGGTAAAATTCAAAGAAGTCCTTTAGCTTTCTACCTTCAGTCCACTGTTGAATACTTACTATTACCCATAAAAGTGGAACAACTCTGTTATTAGAGAAGTAACGCAGATGGATTTGAAAAATCAGTAAACACTGTAAGGGATTTTTTCCTCTGGAAATGACAAAGGATTTTAGGATTTCCTCCACTCTTCATCCAAAAAGTACTCTTCATCCTGTGACTCTCTGTGTGAATAGGAATGGAGTACAGGATGTAGGACAGTCATACCTGAAGCAGATCTGCTTTGTGGAATGCAAAAGAAAGCAAAGTGCAAAAAAGCACCATTTTGTTCTCTTCATCAACTGGAGTTTATGCAGACATCTCTTAACCTACCACCCACCACAAAAATAAAGAAAAATACAGTATGCTTGGCAGATAGCGTGTCAATTATTTTGTTTAAATTCCTAGACAGCTATGGCTCTGAATCATCCAATTTACTCAGTTTAATAAAATATGACCCTGTGGGAGAAGCCTGTTGCAAAACTCACCATAACTATCTTCTGCCTCCAATGTGAGAAATGAGTTCTGAACGTGTGGACAATTTCTCCTTTACTTGGCTCATTAACTGCTGAGGTACCTCTATACAACTTCTACCCTTAACTCCAGCAACATGGAAATTAAGCAATGCACAAAACTTTGATAAGGGCCTCTGAATTAATGCAAACTTTATCCAGAACTTTTAAAACAAGATGAAATAATGTTAAGGAAAAAACACACACAAAACCAATCCAAACCAAACAAAACAAAAAAACAAACAACAACAACAAAGAAAAACCCACATGGAATAATAAACTGAACAATTATGGGATCAATAAACAACTAAGCAATTTGCCAAAGCTATTCAAACAGCATTTCAAAGCAAAAAGACAGATTCTATGCTAAACACAATTCTTAAAAGATACTTGATATGCCAAGCAAAAGCAAGCACGTTGGTGATATTGATTTAGGTGTCTTAATTGTGGTGTTACCTCCACAGACAGCCCAAGGAAAAAATAAAAAGAAAAGAATGAAAAAGAAAAAAAAAAAAGAAAAAAAAAGAAAAAGAAAGGAAAGAAAATATGAAAGAAAAAGAAAGAAAGAAAAAGAAGGAAGGAACCTATCATTACATTTTTCCCTTTTTCACCCTACCAGACATCTGACTAAATTTCATTTGACTGAATTTGCAGTTCATAAGCAGTAATTAATATCTAGGAACAGTAACATAGGAACCTGTAACAGGAACCTTAAATTTGGCCAAAGTTGATGAAAACCTTTTTCTCAAATAAGCAGTTTTTATTCTTCAGAGTATTTCTAATTCAGTAGGAGACATGCCTTCCTATGCAAACTCATGGAAGCTGACAATGTGAGAAATCAAGACAGCACCAAGCCCTTTGGTTGCACTGGGAGGTTCCTGGGGCAGGGTGGTCACAATAAATTGTCCTTAGCTGTGAATTTCACTTCCTGCCTGAGGCTCTGAATCTATTGACCTCTGAGTCACATCTAAAAGTCCAAGGACTCTCTGAGGCTCTCTGCTCATTTGCATAGGAAGGAGGGGATGAGTGTCTGCATAAGAAGGATAGGTTGAAAGGAGATGATTAGATTTTAGAGAATTTACTACCCTTTCAAAAAGAATCTGTAATGCCAGTTGCTGACTTAATGCCCTTCTATACATGTTTGCAATGACTAGGTAAGCAAATTCAACCTAAGAGAAGCAAAGCACGTATCATCATTGTTGTGGCTGAATACCTCCCACAAAATTTAAGATTAGCTACATCAGGTGCTAGTGTTTAAGACAACCAAAATTATTTCAATCAGTTGCAGATAGATATTATTCTCAGCAATTAGCTGTCAAGATCTTCAGCACTGAATTGCTCCTAGTCTTCCACTAAGACAAAGTAAAGATATCAGTTCCCTGGGTTCAGAGAAAAAAGCAAATCTATATGTCCATGGGGCACTGCAGAAACCTTTCATCCAGCAGTGGGAAGTGGTTCATCTACTAAATGCAAAACAAATTGACATATAAAGCACACAGGAGCCCCAAAAGATTTGATTTATGACAAAAAGAACTTTTTACCTTTAAACTTTGTGAACTATTGCAACTTCAACAGTGTCCAGGGGAAAGAGTGTTTGGGCAACTGTGCTTTTCAAACATTTCAGTGTATAAATTAAAAATACACGAGTAACAATTTCAGTGCAGAAAGCCTGAATGGGTTTCACTGAATACCTCTTATTCATTTGAGCTAGAATGTCAAAGGGATGTTTGAAAAAGCTCAAGTTTGAAAGTACCTACACTTAAGAGTAAGAATTGACAGGCTTGCAATCTGGCTCAACTTTCAGAAAGGAATTATTTTTTGTTTGTTTGTTCAATTCAATTTATGCCTGAGGCAAACTAAGTGAGGAGGAAAAAATCACTAAGAGTCTGAATATAAAACAGTTAGCAGTATCAGGAAATTGCTGGCAGATCAGGAAAAACCTTTCTTAAGAGAGGAAGCATAAGAAAAGTTTTTGACATATGTCTAGAATTATTTCACTAATGGAATACTTAAGGATAAAAGATGTACATGTTCCTTTGTTTTCCTTTCTTAATCTGCATTGAAATGTTGTGTGTTACGTATGGCAATACTGATTGCAATAAAATTGGGTTTACAAAATGCCTTTTATTCAAGGTCCTTTCATACAACTGTGAACTAATCTTACAAAACCTCTTCTTAAATCGTATTCCAACTTCTTAAATCATATTAAACTGTTTTTGATGTCTCAAATCTTAAAAACAGTTTTAGCTGCACAAATTATGGAAAGATCTGTCCTGCAATATGCAAAAGTAATTTCTCTGAAGTTACGGAGCGGTACAATGGAGTACATAGAGTTTGTGTAATTTGTTTTGCGCAGTAAGTCAGATGCCAGACAAAGACCAGAGTCAAGGAATCTCTAGTGGTGACCACTACAGTACACAAGACTGTCCATTCTACTATATTTGAATGCCTCTCTTAATCCCGTTTACACTTTAAAAGGAATCATTTGAAATGGAGAGGGGGAAAGATCTGATACAAGATTTGATAATTTTTCTTGCTTTTGGAGGATGGGGGATTTTTTCATTATTTGTTTTGAAAAAGTCTTATTTATTTCTAAACCTTTCTCAATGAAGTCACTTTTTTTTTTTTCTTTTACCTAGCTGCCATACAGCCAATGTTATAATTCTTCTGAGATCTACATGACTAATGTGTGGAGATTTCCATCCCCTTCCTACACAGAGAGATTTATGGAAGCAGGTGCTTTGCTAAATATATCAAAAAATACTATTTCTATGCTATTTTTCTATAATGCAACCACCTGTGCAAAGAATCATCATATTTAATATGTCATAAATCCAAATATACTCCAAAACCTTCGAGGACAATCTACACTCTTAAACACACACATACATACAGTCATATAAATATGTAATTTTAGTAGCAAAAGTAGTTCAAGCCAATCCAGTGAAATCTGACAGCTCCACTAATACACTTTTTCCTCAATATGGAATTCCCTGCTTTTCAGTGAGACTTCTTTCTGGTCCACAAGTCTATCTGCATGGAAAAGCAAGGAAGAACAGAACCATATCTTGAAAGTTTTTAACTTTTCATTAAAAAGAGCTACAGAAATGCTCAGAAAAAAAAGGCAACTGCTGGCTTTTTCCCAGCCCTCAGGCTCCTCTCCTAATTACTGTGATCACTCAAAGATAGTCCTTCTCTTCAAGAGATCTCTGGCATGAACCACTTCTTTGGAAGTTCTGCACAAGAAAAACAGCCTCTGAACTCTGCTGCCATTGGGAGGGGATGAGTTATTGACAGACAATATCCATAAGGAACTCTAGTCAGGGAATGAGGAGCAGCCAAAAGTTAGTTTTACTAGTATGCAAACTGAATACATATTGGCCCCTGAAGTCATTTGGCTGGTTCGATGGTAGGTGAATGGTTTGAAAAGAAACTCTGACAATGGAATTTAGGGAGGGACTGGGAGAGAAAGAAGAGCAGGGAACATCCCAGACAAGGTCCACTAGACTTAAGCCTTGTTTTCCCAACTCCCAAACAGTCATTTATTGTAATAAATGAATGGAACAATGATGCAAAATTTCAGCTATATTTAATTAATTTCTTATTCAATTTAAAATCTAAGGAATGAACATTGCATAAAGTGTGTGCAAGAAAATGATGGGTATGTAGGAAAAGGGTGCCTTGTGAAATTATAAAATCCTGGAGAAGCTGAGAGTACAAATTAAAACACTGTAAGAAAATTAGCCTAGACAATCAATTTTGTAGGATTTCAATAGTACTGGAAGTTACTGGCTTTTGTGGGAGCAGTAAGGGACATGTAACCACCTTCCTTGAAAACTCATGACCACACTATATGGGACATACCTGTGGAAAAATGAGTGAGGATTAAGGTACAAGTTTTCAAAATGCATTACTACACTGTAGTGTAGTAATCATTTCAAAATGATTACTACACTGACTACCCAGGCAGACATACCTAGTCAGTATTAACTCTAATCTAACACACAGTAGCTATACCAGGACTCAGTGCAACCTCAGTTCATGTTAGTGTATTATAAACTCATGCTATCCACACTGTTTTCTCCCATAAGCAAGCACATGAGATCATTTAATTCATTTTCATAGTCCCTGCAAAAGTAAGATTATCCATCCAAAGCCAGGGTATAATAAAGAGTGCCAAAATGAGCATAATACACAACAGAATAGCTAGGTTGGAAGTATAACCATGTCTGTAACTCCATCCTGAGCTTCATAAAATTAGGAATACTTGAAAGGTCAGCAGGCTTCCTGTGGTCCCTGCAGTATTGAAAAGTGGGGACTTCTACAACAAAGCATTCAGGTTCCCAATATCTTGTATACAGTCATTTCCACCTACATTAGGAGAGCACAAAATACTACACTTTCAGTTTTGTACTGTCTGAATACCCTCATCACTCAGTGATAAATGACAATACAAGCCACATGGAGAATCAGGCCCATTAAGTGTTAGTTTTTCTTTGGATACGCTGACACAGTAATGCTGAACAGCATCTCATGAAACCACATTACTAGAAGAATATGTCCTGTTATCTTATGCAGTGACAGCCCAAACAGTAAGGGAGAGACTATTCAATTGAGTATCATAGAACATGCCATTGTTTTACATTTTCATTAGCTGCAGTTAGTGCGTACAGCATGGGTGGAGAGCAGTAAGTAAAGGAAGGAAGGTCAAAGATAAAAAAGAAAATACAAGTATTTCAACCTGTCATTCCAAAATATGCATGTTTGCCCATTGGTACTGCTGAAGCGTCACAGACAGAGCATGCATTCTGGAAATATTAATTAGATCAAAATCTCCTAGGATTTGCAAAGTTGTTGTTTTTGTTTTTGTTTTTCAGAAAAAAAAAATAATAGAACAAAATAAGGATTAAATATCTCAGGACACAGAATCTGTTGACAATTTATAGTTGATAGCAATTGAATATAGTTACCTCCAAAGGAATGCCCCTTTGCTACCTGAGAGAATACTTCCTCACAGTCCATGACCTCTCAGAATAACTACATTCAGTTGCAACAGTGAAATTGTGTACTACTTCAGGAAGGCTCTTGAATGCTGGAAACACAGTTTACACGCAAAAAAAATGACTTGGACTATGAAACATACTATGAAACTCAAAACTAAGCAGAGAAGGTGACCACTGATCTCACCTGAAAGTATGAAATATATATCTTTGTTTTAGATTTCCATCAGTAATTTTTTCAGAAAAGTTTGGAACAAATCCTGAACTAGAAATCAAGAGAAGAATAACTAGAAATATGAGAAGATGGCCTGAGACTGAATACAATTGCAACCTAAACTACCAAAAGCTAATATGCAGAGATGCAGGGTCAAACTGACTTCATTCTTTCCTCTTCTCAGTTGTTCCATTAGTGCAGGTACACACACTAGCAAAAGAGGCAAACAAGTAAAATCAAGTCCAAAAACTGAGCTATTTTATGAAGACAGAAAAATATATTTCTAGCCTAAAATGCTTCACAGCCATTCACAGCAAAACAAAAATACAAACAGAATAATGTTTAGTGGCCTATATGCAGAAAGAAATGGGGAGAAGGGTATACCAACTTTGACACCTCTACATTTAGTCTATCTCAGACTTAGAAAGAAGGGTTCAGCTTCTTCCTGAAAGGGAACTGAGCCTGGCACTAAGACCAGCTGTCTCAGATGTTCCTATCTGGATTGATATCCAGAAGCCTGAGCTAGAGAGCAGCTCTGAGCCCACGCATTTTGGCTGTCTTTGATTTAGGTTTTGAGTTCCTGTGTCAGCTTAAACAAATGGACTTCTTCAGGCTGGAGGCCCAGGTTGCTGAAGAGCCAGTGTTTCAGAGATACAACACCCAAAGCTTGCAAATCTCTCCACTCTTCTTCAGTTTGTCATGGGAACTATGAAGGAGGTAGAAGTTTGATTACACCAATAACCTAGTAGATGGGCTACTGAATAAACAGGTAAATACGCATGGTATTTGTTCAGCCCTCAGCCCCTCAGCACAGTCTTCAAAATGAGTCTCTATAAAACATTTCAGATTTGACAAATTAACAAATTTCAAAAGACATTTTTTCCTCCAACTAACCTGATACAAGTCTGAAGTACTGAGGTTGAGTTAGACTACTGCCACAAAGAAACTGTTCACTCAAAAACTTCTTGGGCCTTCTGCTAGCAATCTCAGCAGAGAGGGAATGATGGTATGGGTAGTGAAATCCTTTGGGGCCTTCTGTACCTATTGCAAGGTAGACATGTTTGTTGATGACAGGATTGGAAGCTTGGTTATGAATGCCCAGGCTTCATTCCTTATACCTGCAGAATCATAGGCTGAGGGTACAGGGACCTCAGAAACAGCTAGCCTGCCTTTCTGAATATCACAGTATAGCAAACTCGGTAATGCATACTTCACTACAACACTTTTCCACAAAGACAACCAATTTGTGTACATGGAATCCAAGAGACAGGGAAAACAGGACTTCTCCAAGAAGCTTTTAAAATGGTGAATTACTTTTACCATTAAAAATCTATCCTTGTTTTCTAATCTGAATTTGTGAGACCACAGCTTCCAGCTATTGCTTCTTATTTTATTTGCTATATTAGAAAACTTTTAAACATCTAAAACTTTCTCTTCAGCACTAAGTATTTTTGTGTCTCTTTGTTCTTTTCAACATATTTCTGAAAATGTTTACAAACTGAAATGTACACACCATTCCAGTTTTCCTCTTGAAATCATTATTCTATTTCTCTGCTTATTCATCCAATGGTACGACATAGTCTTTTTTAACACAGTATTGCTGTGGGAACTCATGTGGAATTTCTTGCCTTTTATGATCTCAAATCCTTTTTAGAATTGCCTTTACAGATGAATGTCCTCCATTCATCTGTATCTGTCCTTCTTGTACATAACATTTTGTATCCATATCACTCTGCATACCGGTCATTTATCATGCTGCCAATACTTATTGTTACAAGGAAAAACTCAATCCATGTGATTTAAATCACATCCCTTCTCAAAGCTGTTTACTGATTAATGTTATTAGCCAGCAATCACTGCTGGCTCAGGATTAGCAATACAACAGATAAACCACAATACTAAACACTTAAAAATGATAATAAACTTGTAAACCCCCCCTATACATTTAAACCCCCAAAGTAATATCACTCAGATACTCTCATAGGCCATGTGGGTTACAAGCAATGCTCAATTCAGGGAATGCAGGCTCCCCAGCTTGCTCATTCCTCCTCTTGAGACATGGGTGGTCCAGCTCTGTGTGGTCCCATCCTGCTTCCTGCTATCTACTAATGCACTTGCTATGAAGAAAACACTCATGGTTCACCCATGCATTTGCAAAGTGTGGTTACCTGCTTGTGGCACCCTGTTCTGTCACTCCATTAGCTGGATGCTGGCTCCTTGTAGTATCCAGTGCAGAAGCACCTTGGTCAGACCTAGCCAAGATCACAATGGCATGGGGATACTTTCCGCAATGTTAAACCAATTTCTTGCTCTCTTTCTCTCGCCTGCCCAGACACTCACCCTTACAAAGTTTCACGCTTCATTTACACATCTTTTCAAGCTGTTTCCTTTGTTTACAAGTTTTATTTTGTTTATAATATTTTGTTTATAATTCTCCTCCTCTTTAGCATTATCAGTTTGGGGAAATGCCCTCTCAGTTAGTTTTGGGTATCTCATTCACTCAGTTTACCCTCACATTCCTATCCTAACAGCTGTTCTTATTGAGGTCATTTTGCCAGCTGTGGGCCCTACGCTTACATTATATGTAATTTTCTGTCAGTGATGTTAAGTGTAATTTTCTGTCAGTAATTTTCTGTCAGTGATCTGTCTAGATCATTGATGCAAATATTGTAAGAGTTACAATCCCTGTAGAATATTATCAAACATATTTCCCCACAATACTTTTTTCTGAATATCTGAAGTACTTCCCAGCTACTTAATAAGTGTCTATGCAGTCCAAAGTTTAACTGTACTATATATTCACAGTAACTTCTATCTACCAACCTTGCAGTGTCATCAAAGAGTCAAATTGTTTGCTTGATAGTTTTTTTTTTTTTTCCATAAGGCCATACTATTGCCATCAAACATTTCCCTTGTTTTAATTCTCTATCAGCTGAATCCTGTGCTCCATTTTCTGTTATTTTGCCTAAAATTTGTATGAGACAAACTGGTCAATGATTACCAAGGTCATTGCACTTATGTCATTGGAATATTGTCTAGAGATATACTCTGGAGTACTCTTCAGAAAAAATACAACAGGACTGTTGATTCAAAAATATTTATCCCTAATAGATGTTTTCCAATTTCTTTTCACTTGCCTTTTCTTTTCAGGGTAAGAGTTTTTAATCATGATTTTTTCAGATACAGAAGTTTTAATTGAATAATTCTGTCATTTCTGCATCACTACTGCCAATAACTCTTCATGGGATGTCTGCAATTAAAGCAGCACTAGGAACAGCAATAAGTGCAATACCTCATTTCTGATATATTGTCAGCCCACCATCCAACCTTGCCATTTCTTTCCTATCAATATTTTTTTGGATGCCTTTGGTAAATTATCTTATCAACTATATTCACTTTACAACTTATTATTTATATGGGTTGTTGTCTGTTTTTTTTTTTTTTTTCTTTTTTCTCTCTCTCTAATATGTACTAGTTTGCTTTGATGTTGGTTTAACTGAGAATTTTTGGCTTCATTTTCCCTTGTATCAAAGACAGACTCATAGCCGAACATGAACTCTTACAATTTGGGTTTTTCTCTGGCAAAACAATATATTTCCAGAAACCTTCCAGTT
This sequence comes from Anseranas semipalmata, assembly GCA_013399115.1. Taxonomy (NCBI): domain Eukaryota; kingdom Metazoa; phylum Chordata; class Aves; order Anseriformes; family Anseranatidae; genus Anseranas; species Anseranas semipalmata. The sequence goes on from VXAA01005072.1 coordinate 147,288, forward strand.
TTTATTCACAGATGTCTGTTTAAATGTTCTCTTCAGTCAATTTTCCCATAATTTTCCTTAGGTTTAGAAGACAGGTCCTTCTGAAGCACCATTATTGGCTGTATTTTATCTTTCATTCGGTATAGGCAACCATCAATTTCATCTTTCTTTGCTACAATAAAAGCTTATATAGGTGATGCATTAAATTAGATACAATACCTTTTGTGATAGGAAGTTATTATCTATAGTTCTCTGCAACTCTTAATGACATTTTACTACTGCTGTATGAGATATTCATACATATCCCCCAAACTGAAATTTCCCATAAAAACAGACCATTATTTTCTCCACGAGAAAGGTATTTAAGGACTAAGTCATCCTCTGCTATGGTTTGATTCAGCAGTCTTTAACAGATACCTCCAGGCCTTTACTTAATGTATATATCTCAATCTTCAGGGCCAGAATACTCAGTGAAATGGACATTACAGAAAGAGGGATATCAACACAAATGTTCACTGAAGGTGAGGCTTTTCAATCTCTTTCCAGTCCAAAAGAGAAATCCATTATGGTTTTAATTCCCTGCACCATATACAGTCAAAATTCACACAGGCATTAACTGCAATAGAACTCTTATTGAAGTAGTACACTGTGCACTGCATATGAGCAACCTGAAAGGCTAATGGGGTCACCATCCTTCCCTTTTAGTAGTTTTGCATCAACCACCCAAACAAAAATGAACCTCAGTTCTTTAAATGATGGAACAAATATAAAAGCTTGCCTCTGGAAAAATAATATATAACCACTTGTAGAAGAACCTGCATCTCCAATAAGGGCTCACAAATACAGTGCTGGCAGAGAAAATCCCTGTCAAACCAAACAGCTAAGTAAAAAACCCTTAGCACAACACGTATGCCCCTTGGCAAAGAAGTCCATGGAATTTAATATATTTTTGCACACTTCATTTGAAATCTGTATGCATTGTGGGAGGAAAACCTATGGTTCCTTAAGTTAATCCTTTCCTGCCCTTGCAGATCCTCTTCTGTAGCCTTTAAAGGTGAACTCAAATTTTTTTTTTTTGTTAAACTTATTATAACATGTCACAATATTCAGTTATTGATCTGAATATGCAATGCACAGAGATTACACCAGCACCAAATTCTCCTGGTAATAAATGACTAAGAATTCAGCCCTAAAATATGACATTTTACAAAATCTCTGTTGTTGTTGTTGTTGTTTGTTTTTTTAAATATAAATTGAAGTTTTGCTATGGCAGTAACAGGGACTAGATTATTTAATTAATCCTTCAATTATTACATTATACACTGATGAAAAAATAAACATTCCTACCTGGAATGTCATCAGGGGCTACAAAGGAAATGTGGAACACTGAAAAATTTAGACAAATGGAAAACTGGAGTTGATGGCATATTAATTCAAAATGGCATTCAGATCACCTTTTTATGCCTATGAATATAAATCCTTGTCCTGAAACAGGCTTTAAACTTCATTTGGAAAAAAAAAAAAAAAACAAACACAAAAAATGGAGGAGGATCAGTCCTGCTGCAGTCACAACTAAGGCTCCAATTTAGGTTAGTTGGAGCAGAACTGGGTTTATCTTTGCACAAAGACAGAAGAGAGGAGAAAAACGCAAAAGGGATGAAATTGGTTGCGTGGAGGAGTTACTATACAGCAGACTTGCTTCTACATGTTGTAGTGCTGCACTGGAACAGAAAAATGGGCACTAGTGAATAAAAATTGAAATATTCCTTTTAATTCACCCTCTGCAAGACAGAATTCCCTCATAAAAAGGGGAGACTATCATCCCAGCCTCTTCTGCCTCCCCACTAATAGTTGGTTTTGGAGATTGAAAGGAAAGTAAAATGTTGGTCTACAGCTAATGAAGGCCCGATAATGCCAAAACTTTCATCCTAAACTCCCTACTTCAAATTCCAGTCAAGACAGTGGAATCTTACGAGCTTCAGTAATTTGATGAGTGGGCAGTAGCACAGTGAATGATAAGTGAGGTGATTATCTCCATCCCCATCACACCTGGCCATCCTTTTGGTCATCGCAAAGATGCTGAGGAAAATTCAAGGTACATGAAAAGAATTAGTGCCTACTTAAGGTCTTCAGGCAGTCTTTTGCTTAAGGTCATGACTGCAAGGAAACCTGCACTATTACTTATGTTACGCTCACTGCATCGATAAACAACAGCCTCTTTATGTCCTTGATTTTATTTCCTATGTAATACGGCACATGAGCGAAGAGATTATTGACATGAAAGTAGAGAAAGGTTTGTAAGCAAAAATAAAATGTGCTGGAGATCTGAACTACGTTAATAGTTTGTAAAAATTACTGCCACTGGCTTTCAGGATTTGGTTCGACTCTTGAAGCAATCATTCTTATATGCATAGTGAAGAAAAAACACCGACTCCTAGGCTTCTAGGAAATCAATTAATATTACACTGTCCACACAAACATGAAGGGAAACTGCATCCCTATTTCTGAGGGTTATTTTAATGCACAGGGACTATACGGATCCCACATCTGACAAATAACTGAAAGAAGATCCCTCAAACACAAACGACATATCTAAATACCCTGAATTCAGGCTGGGTTTGCAGACAAAAACTCATTCATTTTACTTACTTTGGCGTGATACTCCTAAGTAAGCTTTAATTAGTTGCACGTGACACCTCATTGGTGGAGGTTATTTTTTTTTGCTTTGATTTGGGGTTGGTTTGTTTCCTTTTTGATTCTGCTGATTTTCTTGTTACATTGCACCCCCACAGTCCTGACACAACAAGTACAAGCTCTGCAGCAAATACTATGGAAGACTTTATTCTGTGGTCTGATACTGCCTCTCTCCCTTTCAGAAGCAGCAAGGGTAAATCTTGTCTCAGCATTGTGAAAACAGAATTTCAGGAGTTCTTACAGTGGTGGAAGTATTTCAATTTACAGAAGCGCTGGTATATACCTGAAATGCATTTTAATCTGCCCAAGGAATAGATTCAGTCCTGGCAAGTTCATTGTTGTTTCTAATTGTCAGCGACTGCTACATTTCACTTGCCTGCAGCTATCCAATTAACATATCACCACTACACTAAATATTGTAATGTGCTCAATGTCCTAACAACAAGAGCCTCACACTTCACTTCCATCCAACAATTTTTTCCTAATTGGGTTTTCAACATATTAGCAAATGACAGGGAATGGACATAAGTGGACAGATAATGCAGCTTTCAAACTCATTTTCCTATTGTTGTGCAAAGTTCTGCAGAGATACCCCTGGCTGTTGAGTAGGTCAAGAGAGAGAAATAGAGAGAGAGAGAGAGGGAAAGAGAGGAGAGGGGGAAGAAAAGCTCAACTCAAGAAGTGGAAAACATGTAACTTGTGCCCCGAGATATTGCTATGGCAACATTTAAACAATGAACAGAAAGCCCTGCAGGATTCTGCTCTCGCTTCCTTGGATACCAAATGTAGATCCTGATTCTCTTCTATTGTGTGCATGCACAAGCGTCTGATTTTTGCCTTTTCCTCTAACAGACAGCAAAATATCCAGGCCCCATACCAGGAACTATGCTTTAATTCATTTCCATGCATGACGGCTTGTGCATTGCAATTAAAACACACCACTAGCACACCCATTGCTCCTCTTGCATCCCTATTTCTATTCCACAAGAGAAGAAACAACTGCGATAGAAAAGCTAAATAACAGGTATCTTTCTTTTCTAATAGCATCATTAAATAAATCACTCCAAAATGCTACAAGTCAAATCCTAACGTCTTCTGCTATTACAGGGAGTGATTACAGGAAGCAGAGGCAGGATCAGCTCCTTGCCCGTGTTCTGGAATTGGAGAACACTGCAAGGCTACCTTCCAGGTCACCATGACGGCTGCTATTACTAAATCCTCCTCATCTGGGTTGTCCTGGAGAGGCAACACTTTATAACTGAAGGAGGCTTGTTTTTCATTATGATTTTCATACAGCAGCTGGCAAGGGGACAGACAGAGATGCAGAAAGAGGGCCCCTGCTAATAGTAGCTCAAAGTCCAGCCAGCTTGACTACTCTAGAAATAATTTAGTGGGTGCTAATTGCATTTCTTCAGAGTCATTTCCATCCCAGACTGCAAGCGGCACTAATTCTAGCACCCATTTCTCTCTCCTCATTCCCTCACTAGCAATCACAAAGGGATTTCTCCAAGCTAAAGTGAAGGCACGCTGGTGCGACTGAGATGAAGGCTCTCGCACACTGCTGCTGTGCACAGTACAATCCTCTAGTGAATATACTGACACTTCATTCTTAGATTTTTTGGCTTGTGATTTTTCACCAAATGTGCTAAAAGCCTGTCCTGAGTCCTGTGCAAAATCCTCCTGTCTCATATCGCCACAGCTAGAATCTGTGGAATGGGATCCAGCTTTTAAGGTCACAGACAAATCATTTTAAAGTCTGTATGTAGGAAGCCATGGCAACACCTTGGAAATCCTTTTCTTTTCCTCCAGTCCCACACAATTGCTTGCATTGGTTCATGTCTAGAGCATTCTCTCTTGGGTTTTGCCCAGTTTGAGAGTTCATTTTTCACTCAGTGCTATCAGGCTGAGAGCTATTGCAATACAAAATTTGCTGCTCCAGCAAACTGAACATGCTTCTATTCTTGATCAGTACAAATCATTCCTGATGTGTGGAAAGACATGGACCAGATACACCTTTGCAGTACTAACATGCGGTTTGCCAAAAAAAAAACTTGTAGTTTGAGATCTGTGATCTCTGACCTTCTGGAGAACAAATGGAGAAGGACTCTCCAACACAGCTGTCCCTTTCCTTCTGTACAAGCATTTGGGGCATAAATATACACCTAATGGTATGGCACCAAATTCCCTTACAGACCAAATGCCTGAAAGGATTGCCCATATTATGAAGAGGAGACAGCCTGTAGGATCAGCACATACTGCTGAATGATACACCTGTGCTCAGGAACATGCAAAGGAAGTAGCAGAGACAGCCAGTTCTTGCCTCTGCTTGAGGAGATTTGTTGCTCCTCATTTAGATGGATGTCTGGATCGACATTTTTGGTGATATATGTTATGACCAGCCCTTTGGGCTCTGGATAAGCCCCAGCACAAATGCTTGGAAATGCTATACTCATTCCTGTTATGAGACTGAATGAGTTAAACTCTGGGTTGTTCCATGTGTCTTTTGGCTACTGTATTAAGTGAATGATTCACTGAAGTGTGAAACCGTTACCTCTTTAGAAGCAGACACGCATCCCTAGCTTTTTAATGTTGACACGGTTTGCCCATTTCAGCCCAAACTGGTGGCTAAATTTTCCCAGTGCTTCCTTATCACATCAAGAACATCCTCCAGCTAGTTATTGTACAAAATGAATGAGGCACCTATGGCAGCTTTCTATTGTCAAAAACCAGAGTTGCTCTATCAGATTTTCTGTTTATGTGTTCACTTGACAGCAATCCAGGGAAAAGCTTGGAGATGCCTTTTCCTTAGCCAGCTTCTTTTTCCTTCAGTAATTACTGAGCAGCAGCTTAACATAAATTTAGCTGCTCTATTACTGCAACTGCTGATGTAAGTGTAGTCCACAATAGGGCACAGACTTATAATGATACATGAAGGAATGGAGAACAGAGTTTTGTGCTCACTTTCAGATGCTGACAAACTTATTACCCATTTAGTGTCCCACCAGGAAACATGTGCCCAGAGAAATAAATGAGGCTAAAGCACTTCATACTAAACTGATTTAGCTATACTGAGAAGGATGACAGTAATTGGAGCTGGAAGGAACAATTTTTGCCGTGCCTGCTTCCTTCTTTTTCTAAATACAACAGCACAAAGGGTCTGATGTGTTCGCGTGGCCAAACAAAAACTCCCAGAGATTTCCTTAAGAGCAGAACTGGACCCTAAATCTTAATCCTTTACAAGTCGCAAAGTCTTAAGAGGCATGACTCCCAGACAGAAGCACATGGGACACATCTGAGTAGCAGAAGGTCTCATTTCCGTTACGCCAAAAGATTCAGGACATTTACATGAAGTAACAGTGGTGGCGTGCATGAAATGCAGAAAAACAAAAAAAAAAAAAAAAAGAAAAAGGAAGTTAATATTTATTTATGTATTTATCTGGGGAATTTGGAGCTCTGGTTTGTGTTGATTTACACAGGAAGCTTGTGAAGAGGGGAACGCTGCCAGAAAAAAATGGCAAAATCAAGATCCAGCTCAACCAACATCTCTCCCATTCCTGCCTTCTTCACTTACTCCAGAATATTCCAGCTAGAGAAAAGTAAAATGAGTAGCAAAGCTAGTTCTGCACCATGTCTGCCAAAAAATATCCATATCTGTTCAGTGTTTCATTTCATTATGTGTTTGTCTCTCTTTCCACAACAATTTTGGCCTAGTACTTTCAGCTGGAGCCTCTACATATGAAGGCCAAGGTTGAGAAGGGTGGAGGTAAGGGAGAAGAGAAGGGTAAAAGGAAGAAAACTCCCTATCTACAAGGTAAGCAGTCATGTCAGAAGAGGGAACAGAAGTGGCATGCTTCCCCACAGAAAAACAAGTACCTCTATTTTAAACACCATGTTATCCTACCTTTATTCGACACCCCACTTCTCCAGGAAGGGAGAGACATTTACAGGTCTGTTACACATCATTGCTAATTTGTGAACCCCACCATCTACAAGTCACTTTTTATTATTTTCATTATCAACATAATAACAAAGACCTCCAAACATGACAGCATCCTCTCACTGCTTGTCAATCAGAGTAAATCTCCTCCAACTGCCATGAAAGTCCTGAGGGAGCCTGGAGGATTCATCACAAAATCACAAAGAATTTCCTAGGAGATCTGGAGGGCATGAATGGCAAGTACAGCAGTTCTCTAAACTCCCCTTCAACAGAAGAATGCCCTCTCTCTGCCTGTTACTATTTGTTCTCAGCAATGGAGTGTAAAACATTCAATTTCTCTCAGAGCTGCCTCCTCAAAATCCATTACCTCCCCTCCTATCACCCCCTACCCTACACGGTCCCACTCCCACCAAAAGCTATCCTTCACTTCCCTGCTTGATTACAAGATTTTCCTGTTAATACACCATATTGATCTGCAATGTCAGACTGGATGCCAGCACTGAAATCAGAGCCTATTTTAAACGCTTACAAAGTAATAATAATAATAAAGTAAATAAACCTCCTCTGTGCATCCAATTCTATGCAACTTGCATCCGTATTTTACAGATTGGGCAATCAGGCAGCACCCACCACTCACTGCAGGGGCTTTTTCAAAAGATTCCTTTGCTAGTGAACATTTACAAATGCCATAAAGCCACACAGGCAGGCAGGCATCTTCAACATCCTACCAAGGTTGGAGTTTTACTAACAGGAACGTTTGAGCTACTGTGAGATTTCAGTTCTGTCCTCATTCTTCTCCTTCTCTCTTCCCAATGCACCCCCCTCCCACCCTCAATGTTATCGAAATTAAACCAGATTCTTTATTCAGGTGGGGGAACAGATCAAGGTAAGAGGCATAAGGAAGAAAGAAGAGAGGCAAAGGGGCATATTTTCTTTTCCAAGAAATAATAAAATGGAAAGTGTACTTACTATATCCTCAAAGACTATCCAGCTGGAAATCCGAGTGGTTACAAAAAACCAGGGTGGGGGAGGGGGTTAAGAAAACTATTTCATTTCAGCAACCAAACCAAAATTAAAATCAAGAAGGGAAATAAAAATAAAAGATATCCAACTGCAATTTCCCAGCAATTTCAGTCCATAGAGGTGCCAATCCAACCCGACACTGCTGAACTCTTCCCCTCCGGCAATTTTGCTTTCCTCTTCTCTGTCCTTTATTTTCTCTGTTACGTTCAACTTTTCTGCTTAAAAATGCTGTAGTGGTAACGCTGATGCTTGCCTTCACTAGAGAAGAGGGGTTTAAAATAACAGGAAAAAAAAAACAAAAATCCTTGCAGAGGATGAATGGTCCTTCTCCTTTATGAAACTTTTCATTCCACTGTGGATCCTTTGCCTACTTTCCTTTTTGTGAGGTTTTCTGCCTCTCTGGCTTCTCTGCTCTCCATTGCTTACTAGTTGTTTTTTCTCTGGAGAGCAGAAAGAGCTGTATTTCTTTCTAAGCAGCCCTCCATCTGTATTCTTTTAATGCAATTTTGTTGTGACTGTTAAGATCCAGGTCTTGCCAGGCAATTTTCTTCTTCCCCCTTCTTTGCTGCACTATCAATTATCCAATCCGTGTGTCTCCACATTAGAACGGGGATTCCCATTCTTCTTTTTCCCTATCCTTACACTCCTTTAGGAAAGAATCTCCTTTTGCATTTAGATTTTTATTTGTGTATGTCAAAACAATAAACTTTTAGTGTCTCTCCCCCCTCTCCAAAGATCTGATTAGATTTCCAATCACAACCCAGTGCGCAATTGGATTTTTGATTTCAGCAAGAAGCCAGCAATCCACAGCATCAGCACCCTCTCCTTGCTTGAAACTCCACGTTATATCCTTTTGCCTTCCCTCCAACTCCTCTGCATTTTCATAATCTCACATTAAATGGAATGAAGGAGGGAGGGAGCAGAGAAAAATTCAAGGTTCCCACCAGCTGTCAAGAATAAATCCATCCCCTTGTTATTTTTTAAACACTCGGGACGGGTGTTTTTAACGCCCACTCTCCCCTTTGCCCCCCACACTTCTCAAAATCTTTCTGATGTTAAAACTCCCCCGATGGGGCACAAAAGAAGCCTGGGGAGGCGTAATTTGTCCTCTTAGCTGTGAGTTTCACAAGCACCAGCCTCCCTTTGCTTTTCATTTCAGCTTCCTCTCCATCTTTTGTCCAGCAGCTATAAAGATCCAGCAGCACCAAGACGCATAAACTTCTATTTCTTCTTTGAGAGAGAGGGAAAGAGAGAGGGAGAAGGATAAAAGCTCTCCAGCCTCTGCCTTCCTTTTCCTCCCTTCCTCTGTTTCAATGCAGCTCCGATCGCATTTGCAATCTCTGCCTGGTGTATTTCAGATCTACAAGTTGGATTTCCCTTCTGCACAGCAGTGAGTTAGACTCCCATCGTCTTCCACATGCCAGTTATCTTCCCCCTCTTCTTCCTTCCTTCCTGCCTCCCTCCCTTCCAAGATGATACATTCCCAGGAGCGCAGCCGCTTCTTTCAGTTTTTAGTTTCATCCCTGAAATGCACAGCCCTTTGCACAGCCGAAACCCTTTCTCCCTCCCATTAGCTTCAGCTTGAATTCCTCCTGTGTGTGCATGTACGTAAGCATCTATGTATATATCCAGTTCCAGACAGCTGCTGTTGTTGCTGCTGGGAGCAGCTCCGTTTTTCTGTCGCCCTAGCTTTTCTTACTCCCCACCTTTCAGTGGCACCCTAGGATTTGTAAATGTCCCGGGGCCAGTCTTTCTGGCTACACTCCTCCTTCTCCCCTTCCGTTCTCTCTTCCGTTCNAATTACCCAATTACCTCCCATCATCTTAGCACTGATTGGTCAATTGCATTAACACTTGATGTCAGGGAAAGGGTATTGGAGCTGCTCTGATGTGGCACTGCTGCCACCTGGTTGACAGTCTGGGAACAAACTCGGAGTTACCTTAAGAAACCTCCAAGTCAGAAAGCAGTAATTGAAAAACAAGGGATCATCTTAAGGAATGAAATGTCAAAACTCATTTTCTTAAAAGCCTGCTTGATTCTGACAGATCAACCAGTATGCAGAGGTACCAGCCTAGCCACTGAAGCAGAGGGAATGACAGTAAAATGAAATAAGGTATAAAGTTATCTTTGCAAAAGAAGTAGAGATCAAGCACTATTCACAGGTACCAGCCTAGCCACAGAGGCAGAGGAATGACAATAAAATGAAATGAGGTATAAAGTTATCTTTGCATAAAAAAAAGTAACAATGGAAATCATTTGTATGGAGAGACAATCAATTTTCTAATTACAGAAAAACTCCACTTTGGCAGATGTTCCAAGCCAAAAGCCATATGAAGTGCCTCAAGGTTTCAGTGGGTTTAAGTGACGGCTCCAGTTAGTCGTTATGTGTCAGAAACACAATGGTGCAACATTTAGGCTTACATACCAAATGTGCCACAGCTTGATTAGGATAACTCTAACCAAGATTTTTGAGTTTTCTAAGCTGAGTCACAAATTTGGGCTTGTAAGGTACTGGCATGTTTGTTATGCGCTTACCAAGGTCTGTTGAATGTACTTATGTATGTCAACCTAAAATGCTTAGAACTGGGCTTGTAACTTGTTTTTTTTTCAGGGACCTAAACTCAAAAGAAATTTTACAGGAAACTTTGCACATATAAAGTTAGACATGCTACCCTCTGCAGGATCAAAGGAAACAGAATATGGATGATGTACGTGCCGGCATTTCTCTCTCTCAAAATCAGAAAGCAATTATTTATAGATCTAACTCCTCCACACAACCCCCAAAAAAGAACTAGTCAGGAGCTTTCATGGTAATTATAGCAAACTTCATATATTAAGCAGTAACTCTGAGTATTCCATGCATACAATAATATAGCTAGCTCTTTGAATCGTCTCTCAAGTAATTGAATTACGTTTGGCATCCTTAGTCTTCAATCTTTGGCGTGAAACTGGCATATGTGAAAATAAAACAAAATAAAATTGTAAGTTTTATGTCATATTATAAAGTTTTTGTAGAATTACAAAATCCATAAGCTAGCTGAATTCAGTCAAATAACACTTACTGAATCATTAACATTGACTTTCAGATTTATTCTACTGACTCAGCGGGCTTTCTGGTGAGAAAGTTCTTTGAGATATAAGTTAAGGAACTGGAACCAGGTCCTTAATCACTGTTATACCATTTAGCATCTGATCTTGCTATCACTGAAATCAATGGCAAACAGAAATTCCCTAGCATGGGTGAAAGAATAACTGTGTAGTAATAATGAATAACCCAAACATAATGGTCTGTCAAGAACACTAAAAAAAGGACTTTGGGAATTTTGGAGAAGGCTGTGAGTGTGATATGAGATGAAGTTGCTGACAAGTAACAATCTTTTTCTCAGCTGGTGAGCTTATTTTGTTCCTGTCTGATTCATTGATGCCGCTGGTGTATTTTGGGCCTACAAACTTTTTATGACTCTTTTTCTTTTTACTATTTTAAATCAGAAGAAAACCACCAAAGTTGTTCCTTTTCCCAGAAGGACAAAAACATCACAGCCTAATATATGTTTGCTCCACTGTTTCTTTAAAAAGTGCCTGAACAATTTCCTGCTAATATTAAAGAATCTGTGAGTAAAATTGAAGCTTTCTATAACTGAATTGAACTAATATATGGGCATCAAAGCCAGAAGACATACAGCTTTTGGGGATCTAATCATAATTTAAGACACAAGCATTTGCAACAGCTACAGTATCTCTGTGGATACAAACTTCTATCTACAAAAACCCTACAAAATATTTTACTTCTGCCAGAAATTTGCACATTCTGCATTTTTATGTCATTCAAATGGCATCAAAATACAATTTCTAACATACGCCAGTACTTAAATAACTGTACATACACATATATGAAGATAATAATTTCCTGGCATTGATATGACTAAACACAAAGTTAGCATCAAAACTGTAATATGCTGTAGGCTATGATACCATATTCTCTCTTAAAGTTTGTTATTTTTAATATACCAATTATGCTTTATCACGTAATAAACATAGAAAATAGAGTGATTAGCTTCTCAGAGCATAATTTTAAAGCAATCTGATTTGCGATATTTATGAGATGACACTGCATGCTATATGAAAAGGTAAATGTGATTTTATTCAAAATCCAGAAAAAAATTGTATTATCTGTTTTTCAAGGATGAGTGTCACCTATGTGTCAAACCTATTTAAAACAAATATTTAAATATTATCACAATAAGTCATTCACTAATTGGTTAAAAGGGTATCCTTGTTAAAAGGGTAAGGCTGGATAGAAATGTTTGTGTGACTTTTTTAATGTACTACATTGCATGTTCTTGCCTTCAAACTATATTGTTTGTACACCGCCTTCAATCTTTTATTTTGCAGATTTTCTGGGCAAGAGAAACATCCTACCAGTTCACAAACCACATCCGACCTCTTGTTAATATTCAACAAGAAAGCACTGTGGAAAACTTTGGACGACACATGTGATGCAATGTTTTCCAATCACTGACAAGGTGAGAGCAAGGAAACATCTGGGGGCCTCCTTTCAGTTCCTAAACTGGGGATTTGCTATTTTTCATGCCCTCTCCCCACCACTGGGCATGGTCAGGTGGAAGGCCTGTGTTAAGAAGAGCAGTTGTTACCTGGTCTTCCTCCAGCCTGGGAGCTGCCCTGGCTACTATGGTACAAAATCCCAACCACACAGCAGAGGTCACTGGGTCCTGGTTCTTCTTCTGGACTGATATCATCATGAGTCAAAAGGGTGAACTGTGAAAAAAAACTAAACACAACTGGCAAGGGAACTTCAGGTTTTCTTCAGCTAATGGGACAAGCTTGCCTGATCCTGAGTATGGTGGTGAAAACAAATCTCAAATGTATGTACTGGCAAATGTTCACACAACAAACGTGGACAAAACCAACTGTCATAACGATTCCATATTGACAGGTGATGAGAGTTAAAAAACTGAACTTCTGTCTGTGATTAGCACTGGAAGGGGCTAATCGAAAAGACTAGATACAGAATTGTCAGTCATTTGGTGGAGAAGAAATATGACTAAAGCCTAAGAAAAGAGAGTTCTAACCTGTAGATAAAGGAGAAGATAAACCTTAAAATGGAATAAGAATAAACTCATTGTAAAGAAAAGAGTGAAATCAGACTGTTTTGCTTATACAAAGTAAAGTGAAAAGCAGGTTCCAAGTCGTTCTAAGCCAATGAGAGCCCCACCTGTCTCTTAAATAAATATGAAGAAATCATAAATGAAGCTGTGGAACATATTATTCTTTCTATTCCATTAAACATTGCAGACAAGAGGCTGCTTGCATGTGGAGACAGTACTTGAATCCTCTTATAGCTTACTGCTTTCAAAGGAGAACGTAAAATGCTGACAAACATATTTCTGTCTGCAGGGATCTAGCTCACTAATTAATTTAGGGATTGAAGAGATGCTAAAAATCTCTGACTATATAAAATATGTATCATAAATAATGTCAGAGAGACTGATTTTTGTAATGTAATTGAAGCTCATGGTACATATGTATGTGATTTTACTGAAAATTGTTCAATTCTTTTAGTACAAAAAAATAACATCAGGAGCATAACCATCAAAATTAGCAGCCGACTATAATGCTGCCTTATTTATTAATTTTCACATATATTTGTTCTGATGTTTACTGTTCTAGTCTTAAGTTTTAATTTATAGGTAATTTCTACTTGGTCACAGAGGTTTGGAAGAAGTAAAAGAAAAGTTTATCCTCCTTTCAGGAAGATCTGGGTATAAACCACAGCACATGCTTTTCACACATAGGAAGTTCAAGTGACTGTTCAATAAACCCATCTTTCCATAATATCATAGTACTATTATTTCTGGTGAAGATGGAACTGAACGATGTTTTTTTGTTGTTTACATTTGAAAGAAACTATATTCTCAGATTTGTTGTATGTTCATTGTCCAGTTGGGTTAACAGAACAAGTTTAGAATTGTTCTACAATTTGTCCTACTAAAAAATTCAGTTAGGAACATCTTTGATGTTAATGATCCATCACTGAAAGACAACTTGCTATTTAGGAAGAATTTCTAGATTTTCTGTTTTATGGAACTGAATCTAGTACTGTCAGTGTTTCCATTACAACAGAGACAACCAATTCACCAAGTTGAGCATGAGTCAGCAGTGTGCCCTTGCTGCAAGGAAGGCTAATGGTACCTTGGGCCGCATTAGGCAGAGTGCTGCCAGCGAGTCAAGGGAAGTGATCCTTCCCTCTACTCAACAGTGGTGCGGCCATATCTAGAGTACTGTGTCCAGTTCTGGGCTGCCCAACACAAGAGAGACATGGAGCTACTGGAGAGAGACCAGTGAAGGGCTACAAAGGTGATGGAGAGACTAGAGCATGTCTCCTTTGAGGGAACGCTGAGAGATCTGGAGAAGATAAGGCCCAGGGGGAATCTCATCAATGTATACCTACTGGGAGAGTGCCAAGAGGACAGAGCCAGGCTCCTGTCAGTGGTGCCCAGCAATAGGAGAAGAGGCACAAACTGAAACACAGGATGTATTGTCTGAACATCGGGAAACACTCTAAAACGGTCCTGAAAAATGGCCCAAATCCTGTCATTTTCCTATGGCTTAGAATTCAATTCTAGACAAATTCTCTCCTCTCCAGGACAGAGTGCCACTGACATTAAACCGCTGTAAATTCACTCCACAGGGAGTCTCTCCAGATTAATGCAGATGTAAATGACAATAGAGTATGGTTGTTCATTTTATTTTCATGCCCCATCTAATACGTCTTTGGTTTTGCAAATGTCAATAGAATGGAAAAGGATAGATATCTTACTGTTAGTTTTAAATTGGATTTTTTAAGAATGTAAAATCTAGGAATATAGACAACTAGACTCAGACATGAATGATGCATCATTTTGGAAATAATATCTTTACAGTGTGACAGCAATTTTTTTCTTCAGTGAATTTTAAATAGTGAGACTATGATACTCTGACACAGAGACAAATGTATCCGACATCTTAATTTCTTCTACGTTGGAGTTATTGTGATTGGAAAATAGAATTTTCATTTACTGAAAATAAAATCTCAACTATATATGCTTCAAAACTTTAATGAGAAACAACCTAGCAGAGATATTACTCTGCCTCATCCTTATGTTTAGCATAAATTCAAAGTGAAATTCGGGTTTGTGGAAAAGCCCTTTAGAAAAGACCTCTGAGCCAAGGAAAAAGTAACATAGCAGATTTCTAAATTTTCATTGCAAAAAAAGGTAATGGCTTTCTTTAACCATGCAAGATTCCAAATAGATTTACAACTTTTGATACAGTGGGAAGGAGAAGAAATGTTGTGTGCAAAGAGATCATTGATAGACATCACTACCAAAAAGGAAAAAGAAAAAACAAAAATAGTTCATGGCACAAACAACTGTTATTAGAAATCACAGTAGTTAAAGAGATAACTTTCTTTTTCAACATCTATTTTCAGGTACTTTTAACTTTCTAAATAACTTCCAATTAAGTATCTTCACCTTTCTCTGTACCCAAAATATGGATAAAATTTTTATATATCAGACAAATTTCGACTTAACTTTAGAATATTTTTCATATACTATATTTTCCATTTAACTCCACTATGTAAATTATACTGTACAAAATAACTTATTTTCTTACCATCAATCCTTGGAGGACTGAGGCCACTGATGAGGACATCAAAAGCGTTATAGTCAGGGTTCACTGGGGTTGTATTTCCAGAGTGCTTGCATGCTCTCCGGATTATTTGATTTCTCTGTACACCTGTTACCCTACCTGCAAAACAGAAAAAATACTTACTGAACATGTTAAACAACATGGACTCACCATTAATGGGATGAGAGTAAACAGTTTCATAGCCAGAGTGCATGATGTGCACCATACCATGCAAAGCTAATAGGAAAAAAATGAGGTAGCAGAGGGGGAAACAAACAAACAAACAAAACTAAAAAATCATCATAATCTTTTTTCAGTACCCTAGAAATCCAAGTCTGACATTAAATAATTTAATTAAATAATTTAAGATCTCTGACTGCGGTATGATATAAAGGTACTTTGATAGGTGTTGACTCGGATGAAAAATTGAGAGAACAATTTAGGACCTACCCATGAATGAAGGCAGGAGGCACCGTATTCATGCTCATAAGTGCTGTGAAATATGGTATAAAACCAACTTTCATCTTGAGGTTTCTGGATTTTCTCATCTAGTCTTCAGCTCTCCCTTCTATCTCCATATTCACATTAATTCCCATGAAAATTGTATGTTGTTTAAAGAACATATGAAACCTGAATTATCTAATCATCTTTCAGTATTATCTTAAAGAGGTAGATTAAAAACTATAAAAGAATAATGAGCGTCTTGACATTCTTTTGGAATTTACTTGGCTACTGCCACTCCAGAACACACTAATGGTCTGTCTAGTCCACTGCAGTATCACTTCTATAGAGAATATATATTCCATAGTAAGTAGTTCCACAACATTCATTTCATAAAGCAATATAAGTGGAAGAATGGATTTGCACTTAAGCCCTGGAAAAGTTACAAGGGGAATATGTAAATCCATGTTTTGAAGTCAATAAGAGGAAACAGATTTAAAACATATATATCTTTGTTCCCCTTAGGATAGGAGTCTGTAAGAAATTCTAAAACAAAGTTGTGGTCAAGAACATTTCTCATTCTTTATTGACTGTATGTTAGAAATGCTGATAAGATTTTAAGAAATCAGTCATGACTTGTGAAAATGATGGTATGAATATTGATTATTTAAAGCGTATATTCAATATTTTTCCATCAATGACACTTTAGACTCAGTTTTCCTATCATCTCTCCAAACTTCTTTCCCAATGGATATGACAGAGTTTTAAACTGAAACCTACCTTACTGGATCATATCTGATCTTCAAGATCTATGGAAGAGTTTCTTCTAAATGGGATTTCTGGTCATGAAGAGGATAAAAATCCTGCAAGGAACAAAACATTGCTTTAAGAAGCTGTATATCATGATTGTAGGATTGTTTTTTGGGGGGGAAAAAAAAAAAAGTAGTGATGCACAGGAATCTGAATTTGGTCGACACCAGTAGCAATTACTTTTTTTTATTCTTTGTGTGTGTGTGCGCGCACCATACATTTCTCTCTCCTTATGCTTTTCCACTAGTTTAGATTGAAACTATATTTCCTTTATACTGCTTTATACTCCATTGTGCATGTAGGTGGAAATTATCTTCAACATGCTGAAAAAAAAAAACCCCACAAACTATCATTTAAGAAACAAGAAGTGGTACTGGCATCAAAGTTTATAGTACTATAGTCTTTGGACAATAAGTAGGGGTAATACTAAGAAATCTGGAATACTAGGCTCAAATTTTCAAACTCTGCAAAAATTGTGTGCAAATACATTTCATGAAACTCAGGAGGACAAGGGACAGGGGCTTTCATTAAAAATATTTCAAGTGGGCTTCATTTTCAAAAGCAGGCACAGCAATTTGTGTTAATCCAACCCCTTTTTTTAAATGGGTTCTCTAAAGAGGATCCAGCTGAAATTAATCATGAGTTTTGGAAAACTCATTTAAGAATTCTCTGTGTGAAAGCAGGAATTAACCATCTGTGGTCCTAAAGCACATAAAACACATTTTACTAGAATTCCTTTACTAGAAGAGAAATTTAGAAGAGAAGAGACATTTAGGTCCAAAGTACACATTTAATGCAAACTCTCCCAAAAGCAAGGGTATGAAGCTGTTTTAATTTTGTATTAAAAACTTTCCCCAGTAATAGCATAATTGAAGACAAACTAATTTTAAAACAAAAATACCGATAATATCAAAGTATTCCTATTTTGATAATCTGTTGAAGAAACTACTCTTTTTTTTTGCTTATTTTATTATTATTTTTTTTATGCCTCCTCTCTCTCCAACAGTTATTTCATTCAGAGGAAAATAAAAACACAGATACATAAATATTAATAAATAACTGTTTCCAAAGTGACTACTTTTACAAAAATATTTTCCCTTAACATTCCCTTAAGAATTCAAATACATATTAAGATGACAGAATTACCCTGAAATAGATGACTCACTTCCTCCATGACTTCCACAGATGTAAGAATTGGGGATTGGTTTGTTTTTGCCATCTATACAGATTTAAATATGTATTTGGGTACACACGTTTTTATCATGATATATTGTAACGCTTAAATATTGTCATTGTCAAGTTTTGTTTGTTTCTTTGGGTTTTTTTGTTTGTTCTTATAGTCCAAAACACTGCAGGAATGGATATTTTCATAAAAGAATTTTTCAAACATCTGTGACTTTTAAAATATATAGAAAATTTCTCATATATTTATTCTAAAATAATGTTGCCTGTGATTAACAAAAAGCATATGCTTGCTAAATCTATAAAGGAATACAATGGAATGAGAGGTAGATGCAGACTGGTCCTTGACGTTGTTAGTCTAAGATTTTCTGCTAGTTTCTAGGCAGAGTGTCATTGTTCCCATTAAATTAATGCTTTACATATAAGAACTTGAGCTTGCTGAAATTCATCAATATAAACTTCTTTTTTGCTAAAGTATATAGGCCCAGCAACATCAAAAATCACCAAACCTGACTGTATTCTACAAACAAAGCCTCTAGGATAGATTTTAAAATGTATTCAGATACTTAAACGTGGATTGGAACATTTTGAGATTGACAGAGTTTGTCTAAGTGCATTAATCACCTAACCCCTATATGTCTCCATCTTTAAAAGCCTTTCAAACAAGACTACCATTTGTTTGCTTGCTAATTTAACAGAAAATAACACATGCTAAATGTGTAAAGTCCATGTGTAACTTACAGGACTAAGGAATATTTCTTATGCGTAGTCAGCACCATTCACATCAGCTTAATCATACCAAAATATTGGTGGCTATTACATTTTTTAAAAGACTTAATTTCTATTTCTTACTCCTTTGAACAGAAGAAAAGAGCAGCTTGCCACTATGGTATTAGGTGGGAAGCTGAGTATGGCAGGATTATAAGTCAGTCATTAAGCCTGATGGTCAGTAAAACAAAACAAAAGTCCATCGTAGTGGCCAGGGTTATTCTGTGCAGACAGAAAATATATTAGATAATATACTCACAGATTCGAATTCAATTCCAGAATATAATACTAAGACAGAGAGAATATCTGAGATACCACCTCCCTACCTTGCTGTAGAAAACTTCAAATATCAGAATCTTATACTTTCCATCTTCAACAAACTGAATGATGTTTGCTCTGAGCTAGTTCTGTATTACACCCAGGCCCACCTTTGGGATTTGATTCTGTAAAGCATTTAAATGATATTTATAGGGCAACCATACTGATGAAGACCTGTATTCTAAGCTCTAGAATGGCAAGGATTTTTGCTTTGGTTAAATGAGAGCAAGTATATAAATATACCCCAGCCCTTTGTCACACAACAGTGTAGGAGTAGATGAGTTTTTTAGGCAAGGTGCTAGAAGTGAGAAGGAAGCTCTAACTACTTGCAGTTATGACACATTATTATTCATTGTGTAGTGTGTCACTCAGACTGTCATAATGCACAGCAGAGAGGATGCACATTATTGATGCTGAACAGCCCTGAGAGGGATTGCAGAGACGAAAGTCATTTTGGGGAAATACCTCTGTCACAATCCAGGCACAGGTTTGCTGCTCATTGTGGAAATGATCTGGCAGCACAAGCTAGGGGATCATCAACAGATTCCCAAAAACCAACAAAATTACAAATCAAGGCATCAAAGTAAGGAGGTCAGATACAGGCACCAGTTTTAAACAAACAGACACAAAGACAGACACACAAAACAGAAGAGGAGCCAATTAGACAAATAAGGAAGTTTGAATTTCCTGAAGAAGAAAATTTCAAGTTACAGGTATAAATAATTAAAAACAGCTTTCATATCCTTGAAAATTGGCCTATATGAACAGAGCCTTATGTGTCTTGTTTCCATTAAAATTTGCCTCTTCAGATATTTACAGAAAACGGAATCACAATGAGCAAATTCACTTTCACTCCCTTATCTTTAAGCCAGTTGCAATACTGAGATAACTTCTTCAATTCTTCTGCTTCTCTCTCTTCTTTTCCCATATACACATTCTCTGTTTAGGGTTTTTGTTTGGTTGGTTGGCTTGTTTGTTTGTTTTAAATAATCTAACTGGGAGTAAAGAATAAAAAATCTTAAAGTCGGAGCTTAGCAGCAATTCAGAGAAACAGTTCTGAAACATAATTATCAGGTCAGGAAGCATCATTGCAGTGCCATTACAACCAGTCCTGTGCTAGAAGCCCTTCTTGCTTCTAGCACCTGGTATCAGTGCTTACAAACCTCATCTAGACTTCACTCATGCTAATATACTTCTTTTAGAACACTGTGAATAACAGGATACAAGAGAAATTATATTAAAGCACACTGTATTCTTCTTGTTAGAGTGACATTTCAGCAATAATGATTGAGGTGCAGAGTATTTCTTGGGAAACTAACAGAGGAGATAATGAACATGGCTCCCTATCAATATTATCAATTTGTTAGTAATATTATAATATATAAAAAAAACTATAAGTTTATTACCTATAAATTAATAACAACAACAAAACCAAGCAGTAAGTTGTATGAATACAGAACTTTTCATCACAGTTTGTCTAAAATCACCACATGGAAATTATTTTACAGACCACAGAAATGTACCCACGTCTGTGGTGGAGCATAACTTCTGGTAAATGATTCACAGCAGTACTACACAGAATTTTCACACCAAGAAAAAAAATGGCATTTCTGTTCAATCTCTTAAAATTTAAATAGGCAAAATACAATTATGTAAGGGGAATTCAACCCATGCATTGTCATTTTTTATCATTATACCAAAGACAGTGATATTAAGGGACTTGAACTAAACTAATTTCATTAAGAATTTAATGTTCTAAACAGCACAAAGCATGTCCCTCCTAGTCTGACCATTTCCTACCTCACTGAATACTTTGAGAATAGAAAGAGAACGAATTAGGACAATGATGCTGTTGGCAAAGGTGGTATGAGAAGATCAGGATGAATATCAAATAGAAAACTAGAAAGCATTTATACATTCATATTTTCACTAGCAAATCCATTTCTTTCAATAAGCTCTGTATCATCTACGATTAATTTTTCTTTACATTGAGAATTGTTATCCAACGATTTTTAGCAAAACTTGGTAAGAAAAAACAACAACAACTTTGCACTTTTTATGGAACAAACAAGCAAGTTAAAGACATATAAAGGAGAGAGAAATTATATTATTTCAGTGTGTTATGCTCTGTCTATAGCATTCTGCTTTATTCTTTTTCATTAATCTTTACAAGGGATGAATTAAATCATAGAATCATAATTTTGGTTGGAAGGGACCTCCAGAGGTCATCCAGTCCATCCTCCTGCCCCAAGCAGGACTAATTAGAGCATGTAGCTCACGGTCACGTCCTGAACACCTACACAACCCCACAACCTCTCTCGGCAATCTATTCCATTATTAAAGCACCCACACAGTATTTTTTTCACTATTATTAATGCAAGGTATGGGATCCAATGGTGAGGGAGGAATGAGTTCCTCCCCAGAAAAGCTGCGGAGGGACTCTTTGTCAGGGAGTGTAGTGATAGGACAAGGCGTAATGGTTTTAAACTAAAAGAGTTTAGATTAGATATGAGGAAGATATGGAAGGGTGGTGAACACTGGAACAGGTTGCCCAGAGAAGTTTTGGATGCCCCATCCCTGGAAGTGTTCAAGGCCAGGCTGAATGGGGCTTTGGCAACCTAGTCTGGTGGGAGGCGTCCCACCATGGCAGGGAGGTTGGAACCAGATGGTCTTTAAGGTCCCTTCCAACCCAAACCATTCTATGAGTCTATGAATTAGGAAGGCCTTCTTTGCTGTCCTAGGTGCTGAATTCGCCATCACGAAGCTGGTACACAATGCCTATTAAATTTGGAACCTTGCACGTCAGAGAAAAAACAGTATCAACTGTGATAATCTACATGACAGAAATGTTTCATGAGGAAATAAATATTATACTTTTAAATGTGAATAAAAATACTAAATAAGCAACTCTAAATACAGAAAAGGAGGGATCAAGGAATTAAGAAAGAACAGAGAACATCTTTGCATATCCAGTATCCCAGCAACATTAGCTAAGAGAAGTGATGGCCACTGTGCAAAATCATCAGCTGGGCATTGTGAGACATCTGGTTACTTTTTTTGAGTTTTATTGACACCCTGGTGTTCCTTGCAATGCTCTGCTGTCCTGGACATATTCAATATCAAAAATCAAGTTAGCATGAATAGAATTATCAAACTAGAAAAGTTCATCTCAAATTTCAGTCTTTAAAATACACATAAAGTATACGTGGTACAGTGTAACTATTACTTAACTGTGTCAGAAGCAGCTACATTTTCTATTTCAAATTGCTTTGGATCATTCCAGATTAAATTGGCCTAATCTGGCCTACATAAATTTATTCTGTTATTAGATAGGATCCATTTTTTTTTTCTGAATTATAAGAAGCCAAGCTAAAAAGAAGTTTCATGAAAGATGCCATCCAGCAACTTTTTTTTCCTGATCTTCATTAAAAAAATGTAAAGGTTTCTCTAACATACTGATAGGTAAGATGGAATATTTTTATATTTATTAAAGAAAGTCATATTCAATCCAGATAAAATGATAGAAAATATGAGATTTAGTCATAGGTAATTTTAGAATATGAATGTACTAAGAAATAAATTTACTGAGGTTATCAAAACATTCTGCTTTCAATTGACACTTGAAAAACAGTAAAAACTGTAAGACAGTCAGTGGCTAAACATGGTGCATGTCTATTGAAATAGGAAGCCAATAGTTTCCTAAAGATTAATTCTCAGACATTTCTAAAAATTATTGGTCAGTTCCTATTTGACAAGCAAGTACACACAACGAATTTGTCAGAAATACCTTCATTAGAAAAGCTGAATTATTTGTTCCCCTGTATAAAATAACTGTCCATTATACTTCGACCTACCTTTTTTATACATACGTGTGTGTGTGTATACACTTAAACGCACATTTTTTGCCTGCTCCTATCAAGCAGAATCAGACCAATTTTCCCTGCAAATATGGCTCTAAATATCAACCCAGAGAAAATAAATTTGAGGTACTGATAAAATTTAACAGGTTTCATATGAGAAAAGAGAAAATGAAATTATCTGCATGAAAACTCTATTAGGGATCAGTATATAAATTCAGGTCTTTCCCAACAACTGTCATTCTTGTGCCAAAGTTCAGACAAGCAATAGAGATGTCTCACTCTGCTGAAGTCTTTCTACATTGCCTGCCAGCACTATCATAGCACTAAGGAAACTGAAATAGAACCAACTGATTATAAAACTAGAACAAAAGTAGACCAGATTGTTTCCTTTCTTATTACCTGTTTACAAGAGCAACCACGTACTGTAAATGATCTTTTATTTAATGTTGTCTCATCAAGGAACTTTTGTTGCACAAGCTTCATTAAAGATGACACTGATGTAAAATACAGTTGAATACACTTCTGGCTATGTATTCCTTTTTCCCCAATCTACGTAAGACATGATCACAGACTTGTGGAAGACTAGTTGTGAGATTGCAGAGCAGTGTTTTGAGTTATGCATACTGGATTATACATGATTTATACTTAATTGTTTATTTGAAGTGTTAGAATGTGTTGCCTTCAGCTCTCAAAATAATAGTAACAGCTAATAAAAAGCTTTAATAGAATCAAAATTTTCACATGAAGTGTTAAAAAAGCAAGACTAATTACTAATTATTCCCAACAGAGAAAAAAAAAGATTTCAGAAATCTAAAACACAGTTCTGGAACTCCTCCAGAACACAGCTGGCAGGGGAAAATAAGTAGGACTAACTGGCATGCATACCATTACAAATTGACCTCTGTTAATTATTCTTCACATCTGCATGAGTTAGAGCAAGAAGAAATCAGCTTAATTCACAGCAACAGAAGAAAACTGGACAATAAGGAGACAAAGGAAAAAAGAAAAGTTTCTAGTTTCAAGGATATGTAAGCACAAACTTCTACAAACTGCACAGTAACCTTGATTGTAATTCAAGTTCCAAAATGTCCAAATAGGCTAGGAGAAATAAACAAAATGCAATGTCCCCTTTCCAGGTAAACTCAGCAAATGCATGAGTCAACTCCTGATTTTTTCCTTGCCTTCAATAACCACTCCAACGAAATTTTCATGAAAGCCAACGTGTTTCTGTGTAATAGCACTTTGCATCAGAAAAAGGTTGCACATAAACTTTTCCAAACTTTTGTATTTGTATGACCTCAAATTATAAAGCACACATTCTATGCATGCATTTTCTACATTTTCCAGCCTTATCTTGTCTTAAATTCTGATATATTCAAATCAATTCATCCTTGAATCATTCTCAAGTTACTAGAAAAGTATAAGACAAAATGAAGAAATGCAAATACCACATGATTTTACCACAAATTCAGACCAAAAACAATTGTATCAGTGACACTGTTAAGGGCTGCACAGTTGCTCTGCTACAGGCTCTCATTGTATTACGAGTCACATTTTATTAGAGTAAAACAGGCTGAAGTCATTCTCTCTGTTAGTAAGGAACTGAGCGCTTTGAAGACTACAGTTCCCAGCGCACACACAGAGCGCTTATTAACCTTCCATACAAATTAGCATGTCTACCAATTATGAGAATGTGCAACGCTTACCACAGTAATATAAATGCAAGTTGCCCTGGAAAACTTTAGGAACCAAACTGTTGCTGTCCCTGGGATTTATTTACTTCCCCTGAAATATTCAGTCAAAATCCTACCTGCTTCTTTACAGCTGTAAAGCCAGCACAGTTTTACTGTGGAATCAAGCCGAGGAAATTTGTACTCAGCATGATACCAAAAACTTTTAGTCTATGTCAGATTCTGTTGCGGTTTACTGTAAGGGAAAGTCTGATGTACACCACACGCGGACTGTAGCAGGCAGTGGTAGTGAGATAGTGGTAGTTTATCTCATTAACAAGATGGCTAGGCAGGAAAGAACGTTTCCTTGTTTCCTAGGTTCCCCAGAACTTCCCAATGGGAAATACAAATGTTTCGGAAGCAAGAAAGTTACATGAGTTTGCATAACTTGGGGTCAAGGGGCTGGAAAACGGAGCAGAGATGAGCCTTCTGTGATCACACTTGCCTCTTCTGCTCTGACTTACAGAAACAGGGTCAACATCCACCTCTTCTAAATTGTGCTTGGTACCTTCATTGTCTTGGAAAGAACAGTTAATTGCTTCATTTTGCCCTTTACGTTATTCGGTATATTACTCTGCACTTCAGCTGCCACTCAAATGAACAAGATGTGCTGCTGGGGGGGAAACACATTTAAGGATATGTCATAAACATGCATTTGTTTCCTTCTGTGCAGAACAACAACCTGCCTTTGAATTTATGGATCTTGCCACTAGAACTGGAAAAAAAACCCTCCAAATTGCACAGACCTACTTGTTGGACTGGCCATGTTCCAACAATTTGCATAAAGTAATTCCCAAGAGAAAATCAATTCATTTCCCCTGGCAAAAATAAATAAATAAATAAATAAAAATCTGAATATTTATCTCAGAGTGGCTTTGTGCTATTCTTGCACTTCATTCTCACAGATCAGCTCCCACATGACTATGAACAGTTTATTTGCTTCTTGAAAGTTATAGTCATTAGTTTAAGTGACCAGTTTAATTAATTTATGCTATTATTGCCACTGTTTAAAGAAAACAAGTCAGTCTTGCGATCTATGGGAAAATCATTGCAGTTTTATACATTGTGAGAGTCTGAAGAGAGGCTGTAAAAAGCAGAAATATATTATCATTATATCCAAGTGAGAGAGCTAGTACAAAGCAGTCTGTTCACAATTTCAGAACTATGAACATAGCTGTACCTTGAATACCAATACAAAAAAAAGAAACACTAAAATTTAGAAATAAGTAAGTTCACAAGGTTGTAGTAGGAAAATAGACTACCTTGGCTCTAGAACCCATCTACCTTATGCTGTACTCAGAAAATTAGGCCCTTCAACAGGTAATTTTTTCTTTTTTCACCAGTCTATCTCTCTCACAAGGTCAACCATCATCCTTTGTGAAGGACATTTTTCCTAACTTTTTCAGAAAGACTTCAGTGATAGATAGTCCACTACCTCACGGTCCAATATTTCAGTCTCTCTATTATAAAGGGATTCACAATATTAAACTTGAAAAACCTTGCTAGAGTGTAAACCCACTACATATCCTGTCCACCGTCAGCATGGATCACTCTTTCTTTCCAACAACTTTTCACGTGCTGCAAAGTTGTATCATCTATTTCCAATCATCTATTTTCTCTCTATTTCCTCCATCTCCCTTTCTTCTGTTCTTTTTCAATGCTAAGTGTTTCATTTCTTTCTCAAATGCCAACTTCCTAGACCTTTCTCCTCATTGCCATACTATGGTGTACTGGGTCTGGCTGGGATGGAGTTAATTTTGTTCATAGCAGCTTATATGGTGCTGTGTTTCAGATGTGTAATCAAAACAATACTGATAACGCACTTGTGTTTTAGTTATTGCTAAACAGTTTGCACAGCATCAAGGCGTTCTGTTTCTCACTTTGCTTGCCCAGTGAATAGATTAGGGAGTGTGCAAGAGGTTAGGAGGGGACACAACCAGACAGATGACCTAAACTAACCACAGAGAGATTCCATGCCATACAACATCATGCTCAGACATAAAAAGGGAAAAGGTGTTTAGGGAGGTTAGCCATCTTTTGCTCAGGAAACAGCTGGGCATCAGTCTATCTGTGGTAGATGGTGAATGATTGTCTTTGCATTGCTTGTTTTGTTTTATTTTCTTTCTCTCTTCTTCCACTTTTCCTTCACTTAGAAAAAAAAAAATCTCAACCTGCAATTTTTCTTGCTTTTACTTTTCCTTTCCTCTTCCCCCATCCCACTGTGGTGGAGGGGGCAACTAAGTGAGAGGCTGTGTGGAGTTTAACCACTTGCTGAGGTTAACTCATAACATACTCAAGTTCAGAAATGAGATATTTCATTTAAAAAATCATTCAAAAAAATCACAAATCCTGAATAAAAAAAAAATTGTTCAGATCAAACAAAATGTGCCTTTGGGTCTGAAACAATTTTTTTTTACTTTGTTTTTAGTAGGAAGAGAAGAGAGAAAAATATTTTTTTCATTTGGCCACAGTTTACTTCTCCTTTTTGATTTTGTAGTTAAAGGGATGAACTGGAAGATCAACTATTTTTATATCTCTGCATAAAAGAAATGCATGCACTCATGTTTTGTATCTTTCAAAATGATGAAGCTTTGCACAGACTCAAAAGTGAAAATGTAAGCCCTTTCAATAACCTCAATACCCAAACTATTAACAGATACTCCATCTGCACTTATAAAATAACCTGTTCATGAAAACTAATGTGGAAGATTGTCATGTACACATTTAAAAACTACTTTTGAAAATGTGAATCAGTTTATTAATGCTTTGTTCACATCCTCAAGTACCTTAGGGTTATTTCCTACATCACATTCTAATGCTTTGTCAGATTCAGTGTTAAATAGCTGTCATTCTAGCAACATAGCTATTATTTCATCCTTGAGATGGTTCTTCTTGTACTTAACATTGCATTTTTTTATTGTTTGTTTTCCATTGATTGAAGCAACTGTATTAAAAAACTGGGTTTTATAAGGAATAAAAACCACATACTACCACTTTAATCACACTTGCTTAAATCCATATCCTTGCTCTCACTCAGTCTTCTGACCAATGCATTCCAGATACCCACATGTCCCTTAATAGTTGTAATTTGGATCAGCAATTTAGGAAAGAGAGAAAGAAAGATAATATATTACGGCAAAAACTGAAGATGGGAGAGAAAAAAAAAGTCACTGTATATGACTCAGACTGATGATTTTCAGCTCTTCATGCTACATTTGCAAAGTGACAATGTTGATGCGTGACAAGGTACAAATAACCATTACTTGCAGCAATGTCTTTGTCATTCCCTTGAAAATGCTTGCATGGTTTTTATTAGGAGAAAAAAACAGTTTGAAGATATCTTTAAGTATATCACTGGGTTTAATAAAAATATTAGTGCTGTGTATCGCCCTACAGTGCAAGGTTTTTAACCACTTACAATATATGAATCTTTTAATCCTAAATAGAATGAAGAGGACATAGTCCCTAAAACTGAACTTTAGTAACAGAAATGCCCATGGAGAGAAATGGCATAATACAAAGGGCCTTAACCTACACTTACCCAACGCATTATATAATCATTAATGTAAAATAACTAGGAAATATAAGCAAATCTTTTAGGTCATACTATCTATGGACACATACAGAAAAATGAGATATCACATTAAATTGGCTTCACATTTACAGTAGGATAGCATCAGCTGGGGAAGCCATGTCTCCACCCATACAGGACTGACGTATAAATTATTTTCACAGAATCACAGAATTGTTCAGGTTGGAAGAGACCTCCAAGATCACCTAGTCCAACCTCTGACCTAACTCTAACAAGGCCCACACTAAACCATATCTCTAAGCTCAACATCTAAACGTCTTTTAAAGACCTCCAGGGATGGTGACTCAACCACTTCCCTGGGCAGCCCATTCCAATGCCTAACTACCCTTTCGGTAAAGAAGTTTTTCCTAACATTCAACCTAAACCTCCCCTGACGCAACTTGAGCCCATTCCCCCTCGTCCTGTCACCAGGCACGTGGGAGAAGAGACCAATCCCTACCTCACTACAGCCTCCTTTAAGGTACCTTAGAGAGCGATAAGGTCACCCCTGAGCCTCCTCTTCTCCAGGCTGAACAACCCCAGCTCCCTCAGCCGTTTCCATTTGTAGATTTCTTTTAAAAATAGATAAATGAAAACAAATATATCACTGTAAATACAACCATACTAGGATGCTCTGGGCAGTTAAGAAAAATTCCTGATATTGGCACTTGCTAAATGCTTGACATAAAAAGGAAGGAAGGACTGTTTCCCAAAAAAAGCACAGAGGAAAAGAATTCTGCAAATCTTATGTTATAGACAGTTCTCAAAAGCACTACTATTTAAATCATTACTTTCAGTACCCATAATCCCTAAACAACAGATTCACTGCAAAATTAACAAGTTGACCTCAATGACTCTTTTTGAATAGTATTTGCAAACTAGAAGTTAAAACTTTGTAAAATCCAACTCACAAGTCAAAGGACAATCAGGGTATTGAGAGCTGTGATATTCAAAACCCCTAACTTAGCATCCTAGGTTTGCATTTGGAAATCCCTCAGTTTCCTACTAAACCTCAGATTTCTTGAACTACTTGAATGGAGCATTTAGCCTGGTTAGGGTTCAGTTCCACCTCCTCAGCATGGAGTATGTTCTAAATTCAAATGGAGTTTTGTAAGTAAATGCTTTAAAGATGTCCCTTGGTTTTGTTAATGCGGTAACGTTAACACGACAGAGGGGTGTTGTTTTTTTTTTTGTAACTAAGGAGGAAAGCTTTTCTAATGCTATTAGAAAAGTTATTCTAAGTTTTACATTTTCTCAGTTTTTATATACAATTAAACTTACCCACTGCAGAGTTTTAATGTTCCATGAGTCATAGCTAATTGCAAATGTACATTCACTTTTGGAAGATCTAGTCCAAATACAACCCTCACACAATGAGACACTCACTTATGTTCATAGCAGGTCTGTTTCATATTCAATTTTCTATGGAAAATATTCATATTAGCTGCACTTGCTCACACACACACACACACACACGCACAAACACTAAGCAGGAGAATTAATAATGTCAGTGAAAAGCACTGAGATTCTTAAGTACTAAAAACATCTGTTTGAGAATTTGCTAATTTTAGGATCCTCTGCTTGCTCTTTAATTTGAACACCAAAGCAATGAATACAACTGTATTCTATGTACCAGAATATAGTATTTATTTCAGCAACTCTATAATAAATTCAATCTGAACATGGAGTCATAGTATTAAAGTTATTAATTATCCCTACATTACAATTCACAGTGGTGTAGAAACCCAACAGAAAGCCTAGAAATAAATTACAAAACACTTTAAAGTTCTATCTGAGGATTTAAAAACTCTCATTCTTGCATAAGTCTTTTGTATTGGTGAGTATTTCATCTGTTCAAGTGAAGATTTCCTATTGATAAATCAGTAGCAGGCTACATGTTGAATAACTCCTGTACCCAAATGATTTGTATGTAAAACAATTATAATCTAATAATTAGCAACCAATAGATTTGTGAAACATAGAACATCTGAGTAGGCAAGGAGTATTCAAGTCTTTCACAGTCTGGTGCTTTCTGAAGCTCCACATCAGCTTTGTATTTTCAGCTTTCTGCACAACTAAGGTCACATAAATGTTATTCTGAATTTTTTTTCCAATCCATTTATGCGTGTTTAGCAAGACTAGGTAAATGCTTGAGCATCTAACTTTCAAGGCATTTTTCTGATCTTGTATGTACATTGCTCCTTGTCAGAAGTATTGTGTTTAGATTTCACTGACGTGTACTGTGACAAGAACAACCAGCAATAAACTGCAACCAAATCTTGCTACGGAACCATAATCTCCGCAAAGCATACAACAATTTCAACAATTAAGTCAGAAGCAAAATTTACCATGTCAAGATGCAATTGTTTTACCCTCCAGCTCCTTGAAAATCACCCTTAAGTATACAGAGTAAGCATAGATAAGCTTGGGGCAGAAAGATGGAATAAGGAGCTACCCATAAAACTCTGTTATTGTTAAACTAACAACAATATTACCTATAAACTGGGCAACTCAAGGCATTTTTATCTTTTCTAGCAACAATTAAGAAATATTATGTTCTATACTATGCAGACATTAATATTGCTTTCATAAGCAGTATTGCTTATGAAAATAATAGAATTGAATCTGGTAACACTGCATTATTTAAATGAGAGTTGGAGGGAGTTTCACTGTGGAATTGCTGAGGTATTCCAGAGGATCTAAACAATGAATTGACAAATGCAGTTGGCCTCACAGATAGCTATCTGATGTTTGCTCCAGTTTTCTTTAGTGAAATATGTTGTAAGGCTTTCTGTGAGTACTATCTAGCTAATAGATGGTAAGGAAAAACAGCAAATAGCAACTAACAAGATTCAGAAAATTTCCACTTTTACAAAGGAACAAAAGGCATTAAACTCTAGCAGGAGCTGGAATCAAATGTACCATCAAGGCACAAACTGAAAGTGTAATAATTTCTTCTATTCAATACTCAAAGCAATTCAGCCTTAAAATTCTATTTTTCTGCATCTGCATGGTGAAAATGCATGTTAGTCACTCATCATTAAAAGTATGGATAGACAGACCATCATTAAGTAGTTCTGTTAAACTTTGCAAAACAGATCTCAGCATCCTTCAATAATAACCACAAAAAATATATTTACTTGAGATCACCGGGCCACAAAGAGCTGAATAAACGTGTTGACACATTCTTGGCATGGCTGAGAAATGAGTTTTGGCCTGGCTGAGGTCTCCCATATGTGTCCTGCAAGTCCAGTTAATGAGGCAGGACGATCATTAAACTTGGCTGAATTAATATGACATGAATAGGAGAATCTGCAGATGCAGTGACAGAGATGAAACTAGGTCACATTCGGACAATTTAAATAAAAACAGTCTAGACAGCATTAGCATGAGCCTTGTAAGTCTTATATTAAAACCCACAACACGAATTCGTTACATCTATTATGACTGATAATAAATATAGGAATAGAAAAAAAGCAACACAAAAAGATCACAAATATACTTTATGACACCAAGCTGAGTGGTGCAGTCAATACACCAGAAGGAAGGGATGCCATCCAAAGGGACCTGGAAAAGCTAGATAAGTGGGCCCATTGAACCTAATGAGGTTCAAGATGTCCAACTGCAAAGTGCTGCACCTGGGTCAGGGCACTCCCAGACATGAGGACAGACTGGGAGAAGAACTC
>VXAA01005072.1:179191-312237 GCA_013399115.1 Anseranas semipalmata
TTTCAATACTTAAAGGGGGCTATAAAAAAGATGGAGAGTTACTTTTTACATGGGCAGATAATGATAGGACAAAGAGTAACAGTTTTATACTAAAAGAGGGGAGATTTAGATTAGATGTTAGGAGGAAATTCTTCACTATGAGGGTAGTGAGTACTGCAACAGGTTACCCAGAGAAGTTGTAGATGCCCCATCCCTGGAGGTGTTCAAGGACAGGGTGGATGGGGCCCTGGGCAACCTGATCTAGTGGGTGGCATCCCTGCCCATGGCAGGGGGGTTGAAACCAGACGATCTTTAAGGTCCCTTCCAACCCAAGCTATTCTATGATTCTATGATATGATGATACTTAAAATGAGACAAAAGAGAAATCATTTCAGCTGGTATTCTGTGATTAAAAATGAAGATTACCCAATAATATCATCAATATCAACTCATTTAACTGTCACTTGGAGGTCATATCTTTCACTTCACCCTTGGTGACTGTAGCAAAAAGTATAGCTCTCTATTAGTATATAAAAACGTAATAAAGATATTTCAGCAGAGTGAAAACAGTAATACCACTTCTAAAAGTATTCAAAATGCTTATTTTCCCTGAAATTCTTCATAGAAAATGTAACTTACTAAAAAAGCAAAAACCCAAAAGCTATTGGGTATAAAGGAGTAAAAGGTCCTTGTCCATTTTTTCCCCCTCAGCTTTACTCTTTTCTTTGCTCTTTTTACAAAGATACTAATGCAATGTTGGGAGGATATGGGAGACAACATTGACATGATGAAGACAAACAACCCTTCCAACCTCATCCATTCTGTGATTCTGTGAACTGAAATATGAAATGATAAAAACATTTGTGCTTTTTAAAACACATTTTCTGATACAGAAATGTTCTCAATTTAAAGAAGTGAAAGTGTAAAATAATGTTTACACACACACAAAACAGCTGTATGTTATGATTATCATTCAATACCTATATAATATGTGGTCTGACCAGTTATCAGGTGAAGTTTCTCTTTGAAATTTTTTTGTATCATTTTTTTCTGTGTGTTTTTCCCTCAAAAACTGAATCATTTGACAACCAAATAATTTGCAAAGTCATGGTTTTGCAGAATATTATGTACTGTGCTGGAATGAAAAGACATTATTGCAATAGTGAGCACATTGACCTTTTAGTGCTTGTTTGATTTGAGTCCCAATAGTAGGAGTTCTACTTCTAAAGGAAGTTTCTGAAACTACAGTAACTTTTACAAGAAAAGGTGTTACAGCTCATTGTACGGTCACGTGTCCACTTTGGGTAGTTAAATTCCACTAAAAACCTATACATAACCTGTAGTAGTTAAAGCCTTCCCATCCTACCCTACCTTTATTCCCCCCCGTACCTGCTCCCCCAACCTCCTTTACAAAAGAATTCAGCTAGAATGTAATGGTAAATTCTAATGAATGCAAAATGTTAACTTTATTACATCTTCAAGAGACGTAAGTCAGAGCTACCTGTGCATGTTACATGTAACAGGTGAGTAGAAGATTACCACAGGACTTTAACCATTTGCAAATCTTTCATAAATAAGCAACAGAATGGGCTGTGATCATACAACGTTATCTAATTTAATTTAAAGCCAGACATATTCCAAAGATCCCAAGGTTTTGCTTTGCTTTTGTGTTGCACACGTTGGTATTTACTTTGTACCGATTATGTATACACTGTCAAGCACTGGAGCACTGTCAAGCAATGGCCAAAAATACATTAAGGACAGACATGGTAGTCTTGAGATAAAGATTCAGAGCTATTACAAAGATCTTACTGTGGGAATCTGGATATATTTAATTATCTTTCTGAATGTCTCTTTCCTTGTTTGTATCTACTAATAACGTCTAAATTATTAATGCAAAAACATCTGTTCATTTTTGCAGTGGTTTCCTCTATCAGGGAAAAAACAGTTTCAGTTTAAAACGAAAAAAAATCTGATTTTTTTTTTTTGCAAGGAAAAAAATGAAAATCAAATTTGGGAAAGAAATATTTTAGCAAAACTCTTCCTTTCCTTTTGGGAAAGGAAAAACTAAGCAGAAAACATCTAAGAGGTAAAACTGTAAAAGCTATGTAGTTTTAGAAATGAAGATCAACATATTAAAAATAAATCATTTACTGACTTCAAATAATAAATTTCAAGTTGAAAATTTGAAATTAAATAACCAGAATAATTCATATTCAAACATTTTTTTAAAAAAACTTCTTTAAATAAAAAGTATTCATTGTCCCCCAATTAACTTCTGTAGTTGTTTTAAATGGAAAAATAGATTAATTTTCTTAGCATTCCTGAATAATTGATTATGCTATTTTCAGTGAAGTAGAAGTCCTTTTGCAACACTCTTAGGAAAACTATAAAGATTGTTCCTAAAAGGCAAACTGAAATTTTAGACTACAGAAACAAGTTAAATATTCCAGCTTTAATGATTTTCTAAGAACTACCATTACAGAGGAAGCAATAATACTGGATCTTGACTATTTTTTTCCTATGGTTATATAATTGCTCAGCAACTTAAGTATTACTGATTTATCCAAATATATGTATATAAACTAGCTTTTTGTAGTTGTTTATAATTATCTTTTTAATTATCCTAACACGTGTAGTTTTGTTCTCCACAACCACACGTGTTCAAGCAGCAATACTCTGAAATCAAGGAGCTGATGCCATAAACCATAGATCTTGTGTCTAGAAGATCTCAAGATGAAACCACAAAAATAAGTAATATCTTCAAACTCTCATTAAGGTCGAAAAGCCAACTAAATATTTTATCTATTTAAACCACAAGCTTGTTTCCAGAGAAGTTTGGGGGCTTGAGGGGGTGTTTACTTGGAGAGTTTTTGAGAACTGGACTGCCTACATTACACACCCCAATATCAAAAGCTACACAAGTTGAAAGACATCTGGCTTGGACATATTTTTATATGATTGTTAGTCATGGATTTAAACCAAGATTCTCCCAGGGAGATTAAACAGCTTAACAGCCAGATGCTGTAGAGCAGTATCTGGCATATGTAGAGATGATAAAGTTACCAACTTTGAAGTGAACAAGAAAGACGGCAAATGTTCCCCATCATCCCAATCAAAACAGCAGAATGTATAGGTAAAAGTGTTCAGTTGAGTAGTGTGTGGCTTAAAGCAAGAATAAATACCAACTGGGACATGGACATTTAGACTATACGGGATACATTTGAAGCAGGATTATTCTGATATCCAGTTATTCTATTTTCAATTAATCAAAATTATACCAGTGTACTCTGGAAAACAGACAGACATCTCTGCAGTCCACTTAGGAGAATGTGTTATTTCTTCTTGTTCTGAAAATCTTGAGAGCTTTCTAGATAAGCCAATAAAAAAGTTCTCCAATTTTATTGAAAAGTATTATAACCTAGTAAGGAAGGATGTAGGAAGTTGATTCTTTTCCTACTCTCATAGACTAGCTGCACTCAAGGCAGAAAAAATGGCCCAAGTTGATACTAGTATTAATAATTATGTCAAAATTATAACATTTAATGGAAAATGTTCAATTTTCATGCAATTCTAATGAGATATGCCTGATATAATGCCTCAGAGAAAAGGATTCCCTCAGATTTCCAGGGTCAATGCCTACAGGACATAAACAGGCAAATTACTTCTCAGACACTGGTACATTCATTTTTGCAGAAAACACAAAAACATTACGGTTTTCACTGTGAAGCAGTTTTTTAGACCCATCTTTGGTATGGATAAATGACATAATAATGTCCTGACCTTTTGTACTAAATAGTGCAACTTGTAAAAAAAAAAAAAAATTCTCATTTTCAGGAGCAGAAAATTTCCACAAAATAATGCTGGCTGACACTCTCAAAATGTTCAAAGTCTGCTTTTGAAAATCTCACCTATACTATCTGGTAAATACCTCAGACTATTTTGTTCAGCTGGGCAGAATTCAATTAAAAATGAATCCAAAAATGTTTCCGGAAGAATGTTCCCAACTCCTCTAACAACATTTTAGGCAACTGAAAACTACCTGCAGGCAACGACCTGTCCATTATTCTATTATTTTCTTACAACTCACCTGCAGCAACTAGGACAGCACCTGTTCTTCCCCTTACAATTGCAAAAACACTAGTGTTTTTCTCCCAAGCAATTTACAATACAGAGTGGCAGGCCAACAACCACGTTTTTATAGATGGGGGGTAGGTTACTAAATGCATTACTGCAGTGGCAGCAGTATAGAAAAGCCTTTGCTAGTAAACTAGTGAGAGGAGTTGGTTTATCTATCCCAGCAAGAACACAGCATTCTTTAATACCTATATGAAATAAATTAGCAGGTTTATCTTACCTCTGAAGGGAAAGATGCCCATGTCATAGGCAACGTCAAGTTTAGAGCACAGGCTAGCATTGTTTGCAGTGAGACAAATACTGTGACGCCCACAGAGAAAAAGGTTACAGTTCAACTCCAAGACGCAGTCCCTCTGGAGCCCTCTTTCAGGGTTTACTGAATGTCAGAAGCTTTTGCTGCTCCTGTCTGCTAGACTTACGTTGCAGATAGACAGCAAGATTTCAGCATACAGCTTGGCTCTTTCTATCAGCTTCTAAATTCAATTAAAAGTGCCTATGGCACTTCTCTGCTAGGAAAGGAACATTTAGCACTGCCACAGACACTCATTCCGAGAAGAAGTCATTTCAAGGCACCAGAGTGCTTTTTAAAATCTTTGCTGTGTATGCATGAACACCAGAGTCCAGAAGTACCTGCACACAGACACCATCAGAAAAAGTTACTAATGACCTCCATACACTGACCTAGAGGTGACAACAGAAACGAAACAATACCCACAGATGCTTTTGATTACAATTCTGCTATTTTGACAGAGCACCTCTGGCCATGTTCGAATTTTACACAACACACACATTTCCTTCTAAGTTTTGGGTTTATTTTCCCCACATATATCACACTATTTCAAAAAAGAGCATTGCAGCTCTATGTTCCACTCTGTTCAGAGAAGATCTCCCATAAATGTACAGCTAAAACCTATCTGATACAGCATTTCAATTTCAAAGTCCCACCATGTCACTTCAATCATTCACATATAAACAAATCTTTGGTCACACCACCTTTATTTCCTCGGATACACAAAAGGCCTCATAACCACGGGAGCATTAACAGGACCATTCTCCTTGCCCCCATATTTGCTACACCTCACGTACCCAGAAGAAAAGCATCATTTGGTCAGAGGTTGGACTAGGTGATCTTGGAGGTCTCTTCCAACCTGAACAATTCTGTGATTCTGTGATTCTGTGATCATTTCAGGTCATCTATGGATTCTCCATGCAAGTTAATTACAACAGCTTTCTGAGTCAGAACGAAGAAATTAGAACAAAGGTTTGAAATTTAGTCGAAACTTAACTCTTTACCCCCAGTGAATAATTAGTATATTTTTCAAACACAAATAAAAAACTTACAAGGAAGTTCAGTTTCTCCTTTGTTGAATGCTGTTGTCATTGCCCCACAGTAGTCTTATGCTATTTCAATTCCTCTCTGAAGTCAAGCACAAACAGTATCTTTCCAGTACGTTTGTTTTTTGTCAGAGTTCCATGTTGAGATAATAGTAGTAAAACCACAATTCTGATTGTATAAACAGAAGCTGTTCAAGATTTATCCAAATTCTATCTTCATTTACACTCAGAGAACTTCACAGGAACTAAGTAATTTTCATAGTGTAAATAACAGCAGAATTTTCCATCCTGAAATTATTATTTTAATTGGCAACAAACCTTACAGTTCAGTCTTTACTTAAAGAGAAAAATAACAAAATCTACCAAAAACACTTCCCTTCATCCCTCAAAACCTAATCAAGAAATAAGACCAAGGTGCGACTAGATGGTACACATGAAGAATATAAATATTTATCTAGTTAACCCATTTGAAGGTGCTTTCCCAGTTACATTCATAACCATCAGTCAGGAAATCCTGGAAGACTAAATACTATCTGATGGTAGCTGTTCAGTAACTTACATAAAAACAGGTGGTGAAGTTAACTTCATGATTTCCATAAAATCTTGAGAGGTATCTGCTGTTTAGCTGATTCAGAAAAGAAGCCAGTGACAGGTTGGGTCACAACTCACCCACTGAAAGTGATTCCTTCTGACTCAGTTATTTCAGTACAGGAGGAAGCTTTCTTCAGTTTCTAGGTTGCCAGTCCAATAGTTTTTAAAATATCTGCTATGACTCATATAAAGAAAGAAGAAACAGAGAACAACAACGAAAGATGCGGAATTGCTTGAAAACACTGAGATTATTGAAAGGTAAATAGTAGTATATAAATTTTTTTTTTCATCTTTCTTTCAAGAAAAGTGTACTTATGATCTGACTGGTATTTAATAAGGTTCTAATAGACAATTCTTACCAACCACTATATTCAAATAGAAAACTGAAAAATCTTATGGCATTTCCCTCACAGTCAGTCCAACTTCTTCCAACTATTTTTTCTGTAATGGCTAATAGCACAGTTCATATTTAAACACATGATTAAGAAGACAAATGCAATTTCTGAGTGTGAGATAATTCTAATCAATACATTAATTTTACTCATAAGACAAATTTGTCTCCAGGTGTGAAGTGTTTACCTCTTGCAGTACTTTTAAGTCAATTCCACTATATCTCTTGGAAAAAGCACACTGGTAAAAAAGATTATTAAGTAGATTACTAAGTATTAAAAGACAACTGACTTCTAGTAATCTTTCTAATTAGTTTATCCTTCTTCCTTAGTTACACAATCTTCTTCAGGTAAATGAAGGCCACTGTATTTATAACGAGTTCAAGAGGAATCCCAGCAGACCTCCATCATTTAGTTTGTAGTCACTACTTGTGGAAGCCGCTGTTGAATGCTGTGGTTATGCTAAAGGCACCTGGCTATCTGACTGCACTCAGATAAAACAATGCAGAGGCAAGAATTACTGAAAGTGCTGTAAAACCACCACTATGTTCTTCACCTGTTAGAATTATCCAGGTGTTATTACGGTTCCTGTCATAAATCAAAGCTAAAAAGTTTCTACAATTTTTCAGTGGTTGACAAGAGAAACAATTCACCACACCTACCAGGGTGGATGGCCGGGATGTAATAGGATGCTATCAAGAACACTTTTTCTCTAGAAATACGCTGGCATCAAGAGGAGAAGAAGGAAAGAATTATCTCCTGATCTGAACAGTTCATTCTGATATAAATGCCTTTGTTTAAAGAAGGGTGGAGGTAGCCTTTTAGACTCGAGGCCTGACACTCCAGGTCTTCCTGTCCCACTGCAATTATGCAGGAGGCTCACATAAGAGCTCCAGTTGTTTGTAATGACAGCACAGACACCTGCTTAAACGTCTGGGGAATGTGGGCCTACAGAAAAGGAGAATTAGTTAACTCATTTATATCAATCCCTTTCTGTCTCCCACTCAGTTTCTGAACACCGCCTGCCACAGAGCTGAGAGGCAGTCTGCTGTTCAGCCTTCCACAACTGCCTGACCTTTCCTCTAAGCATATTAGCCTACAGCAGATCCCGCCTCAGCAGTCTTCTGGGGCCCTGGACTTTGTTGAGTTTTATCAGACCATCAGTGTTATGAGCCCCAGGCAAATCCTTCAGTGCTGTTCTTCTTATCACAAAGTAATTACCTGGCCTTTCTTCAGGCTGGTTGGAATTCAGGGGTGGAACTCACTGAAAAGGTTAATGAGTCAAAAAATCAAACTAGAACTTGATTTCAGTCAGGTTTCCTGACTTCATAACAGCTGGAGTCAGCAATCTGAGAAGTCTGACAGGCTACTTGACTGAGTCCATCAGATGGTCAACTGATCACTTTCACGATTGCCAAAATGTTAAAGTTTAGGGATAAAAAACAGAAGCACATTCTATTGACATTAAGGTGCATGGACTAGAGACAGATTTCTGAAATGACGCAGTAAAACACACTGGAGTGGGAGGATTTTTTGCATAAGAACTAGAGACTTTTCTCTCTAAGCAGAGAGAATGATGACTATGAACATTAAACACTGTTTCGTGCAGAGTTTTAGTCAGGGGAAGTACTTGATAAACCAAAAAAGACGACATTTCTCTGAAGAGCTGAGTTATATGCTCTCAAAAAGGCAGTATTTTGAGTAATTAGCTAGAGGACCATGGACCAAGAAGTCCTGGAATATCTGTATGCCATGCTCTGTCTTGATCCAAGCACACTTGTGTTCAGATCAAGTTGGATAAACACTGAAATCTGTGACATTTTCAGGTCACAACTCAATTCATTTCATATAGGTTCAAATTGCCAAGCTATCTGAATTTATTTGTTTGAGATGCTGTTTCATACGCAGCACAGACCTAATAAAATACATCAGCAGCCTTGCACTGAGGGCTGCCCTGCCTGCACCTTTCTCCTTACTAGAGAAGAGGCTTAAAAAGAAAATATAGAAAGCCAAATATTGCCAGTAATATTTTTGTTAAATATACTGCAGCTCTCTGACCTTTCCAAATAACACAATAGAAAGCTATATAGTAAAGAATAAGGATGATAAATACTACATTGGATGACTTGATATTTATACTATTTCATAAGAAATTGATTTAAACCTAAAAATCAATGGAACACCCCCATCTCAAATTCTGAGATGTAGAAATAGAACCCAACTTCCTATTTCTGTTCTTAGGAAAACAAAACAAGACAAACAACAACAACAACAAAACCAAACAAAACCACAACAAAAACACATCTATTCAGACCGTTTGTGTAGAACTTTTTCTGAGAATTTTATTGTGGTTAAACTTCTAGTAATTCCTGTTATTGGATGAAGACGATGTGAAGAGAATAATTAAAGTAATACATACCCATTTCTTTCATCCCCACCTGTATCTTTTTTGTATCAAGTATTAGTCAAGACGACAATTATTTATAAGGTATTTTCATTTCTACTTTTCATCATGGGCTTGTTGTCAGCTTGATACGCGAGTCTGACTAAGATTTCAAATGGTATAACAATACATAAGTTATGTTCATGACTGAGGTAAGGAGATTCACTTCTGAAAGCAAAAGCTTTCCAGAATAAAACATCTGATCATATACGGGCTCTTTTAATTTCTCCATCATATAGCCCACATGCTTTAATTCACACGCACCCTTTGGGTGTGTATATATATTCACATATATATTGTGATGTGCATAGAGAATTACCAGCATAAGTCTTCCATTTATGCAAAAAAAAATAGCAATTTTGACTACTGATGTGAGTACACTAATAATAGTTTACTATAATCAGATTCTCTCTCTTAAGAAGATCTTTTGTTAAAAAAAGATATTAAAATGTTATGTTCTTTAAAAATTAATGCATAGCTCTCTT
Source organism: Anseranas semipalmata (assembly GCA_013399115.1). Taxonomy (NCBI): domain Eukaryota; kingdom Metazoa; phylum Chordata; class Aves; order Anseriformes; family Anseranatidae; genus Anseranas; species Anseranas semipalmata. Next base: position 188,551 of record VXAA01005072.1, read on the forward strand.
CCCCCTCCACTGCACTTCATTGGACTAATTTATGTACACTTAATAATGTGTCTGTTCTATATAAATAAATAATTTTAATTTGGCCACCTGCCCTAGACAATACTTCAGTATAATACATCTCCAAGGCCATACTCAGGCTTATGCTTAGAGACATCAGGGAAGATATCTAATGGAAGTTTATGAGGGCAGCAGATGTTCGTTCCTGCTGTTTGATGGTGGTGACATCTGAAACTTTGGTCTTTTACCACTAAGAAATCCAAGAAGAATCACACGAGCAGCATGCAAACTTCCTGCAAACACACTACTAATTAGACCAGTATTAAAAGAAATTGTGGTAGGAATTTATGTGCAGGCAATTCTAGGAGCTTCTTTATTACTTCCCTCTTTGTTACATTTCCTTCCCTTGATTCTGAACAAAACTCAGAATTGACCTACTAGTCAGGCTCGTTTTAAGAAAACTAAACACCTGACACTGTGTAAAGTTTTTTTTTGGATTGGGAGGTCTCTATATAATCAGAGGGTTCTTGCGATGAAGTATATTCCATGAGAAAACAGGTATTTGCTCATCTATTTACTCCTGCTGGACCTAAAGTTTACGGAGTAGAATAGTTGTTGTTTTCATTCATGTAAAGTTTATTTTTTGGAAATATTTACATATGCAGACTCAATAGCTGACACCAGAAATTTTTATCTCTGCTTTGTAGGAAAAATATAGGGTAAAGATATTCACATACCTAAATGATTCTTATGCCTAAGTTCTGTTTTCTAGACAATCTAATTGATTGTCAATGGGTCTCTGCTTTCTACTCAAGTAATTAATTTATGATTATGAGACTTAGGCTCCTAAGTCACATAAGAACCTTTAGTAAGTTTCTATTAAAGATTCATGAATAATTACGTTCACAAAGATTAAATGAACAATTATGTGACAGATACACTGGGGGATGAAAAGTTATTAGCAAGGTTTCCTTGTAGCTGTCTGCTAATGCATCTCCATCCTCATCTCTGGGCCATCACTTCCATGCAAAACATTCCCAAGTACTAATCTTTCTATGAATAAATGGATGATTTTATCACATCGATGGAATTTAAGACTATGATGATCTTAAGATCATCTTTAAGTCTTTAAGACTGATGATTGATCTTATTGCTAAGGGTTTTGTTTCTTTGTTTTGTTTTGTTGTTGTTGTTGTTTTTGAAGGGAGGAAGGAGAATCCAGAGATTGCAGTTATGATGATGTTATGATGACAATTTCAATGAAGCAAAAGGAAGTCCCAGATTTCTATGAAGAAAATTCGAGATTTAACATCTGCTAAGAACCATACAGATCAAAATATACAGCAGTTATCAGCAGGTGTTTTAGTCGCTATATTTATACCACATACATAAAAAAAAAAAATCTCACTTGTGTTTCCATTACTCAAGTAATTGCATATGTGACCTGGGAGACAAGAGGAAAGGGAAAAGAGATCCCTGCAGCTTCCCAGCTTTCGTTTTTGTGCGTGTTAACAGCCATTACTAAATTAAACCCTGAAGTAGTAGATTCTTTCCATTGACTTCACTGTGCTTTTGATTAAGCTTTTAGTGACCAATGGATAACAGAAGGAAATATAATTTATTATCTTATGTTAAGAATTCTTATGTTAAGGATCTTGTGGCCACTTCTCAAAGTGGAAATATATTCACCTGGTATTTGCAAAACTTCTTTCTTCTTAGTTCACTTCACAGTACATGTACATACATAAATTTTAAAGGGTTACATTAACTGCAAAACACAGACAAGACACAAAGAAAAAATTTTTGACTATGTTGTCTAAGGAAACTGAACTCTCTTCACAGTCCAGAGCATTCAGATGGAATATTGTTCTATGCAAAGACCAAATGAAAGGCACAGCAGAAGCAAATTATTCATGACTTTACTACAGATGACAATAATAATTACAGAAGTAGAAATTCTTCTCCTTTTATGTATTCCCCCCTTCTATGCATTTACATCTGATTTTTGAGATAATTTGGTTTCTAGCCAAATACTGCTGTATTGGTATTTGTAAATTTTCATTTTTGTTGTTGATATGAGAATGACTTACTGTGGGCAATACAGCAGTAAAACAAAGAGAACAACCAACCTCCAAAGAAATGTGCAAAATCAACCTAATTTCCTTGTAGTCATTTCTTTTTGCTTTAGCAATTTTTGCTTTAGCAATTTTTGCTTTAGCAATTGTAGAGCAGGATTGAATGGGCAAACCACTGCAGCCCAGAAACGTTCTTTCATATACTCAGTTCTTAACTAGCCTCCTTAATTTGCATTTATTTTGTTCAATATGAAAGAAATGAAAGAGGTCTATATATGAGTAAAAACAGAATCTTTCCAGAACATCATTTTATCTGTTGTTGCTGTTGTCTATCTGCTCACTTAACCTATATACCAGTTATATCTTGATTCCTTGCCCTGACATTATTAGACTCCAAATGCACATAAATAGCCTTAATGGCATAATAAAGTATTATCAGCTAAATAAATGCAACACTGATTGCTAGCAACTGAGTAGGCTCAAGAAACTTGCTATTTTAATTCAAACATTTGAGCCCTACTCTTTTAATCTTCTAGGTAAAATCTCACAGCTGGTTGGTACAATCTCCAAATCAAACCTTTTGAGATTTCATCTGAAAAATGCCATAATGCAACACAATTGCCTTTCTGCTCAACTGTTACTAAACTTTTAAGCTACAGCATAAGGATGATCTTACTTCAAAATACCACCTTCTAGGATAAATTATGTGTCTGTGCTTTGGCACTTAGTGACTAAGAATATAAGTCAAATGAATAGATGGATTATATAAAACTATATTAAGGATAAATTAAGTATTGATAAACTTGATAAATCATGATATTACTCTGGTGTGCCACAACACACAATGACATATGGCTGAACCAAATGTCATTTAGAATTCTGTAATGTGCTACAGACTTGAATCAGCCTAGTGATATCACCGGAATCCTAAATAACAAAAGAAAAATCTGAAAGAGTGGTGTCTACTAGTGAAAACTTTCAGCTTTTAGTTCTAGCTTAGCTACATATAAGACTACAGAGAAAAAAAAATCTTTAAATGCTATGTGTAATCTGTAAATGCTGTATTACTACCTTTTTTTTTCTTTATATCAACAAAAAATACCTCTCAGTTTAAATAATTGAACACTTGGTAAGAATGGGGCTCAGAACAAGTTTCAAAGGAAGGCTAGTAACTGGCATTCGTATCGTTAATTTTGGCAATTACGATTAGTAGCATTGATTCAGGCAGGAAGACCAGTCATCATACAATCTCATGTGAACACATGTACAAACAGCAAAAGAAGTTTTCTGCACTAGATACTGTAGAATACTAAGAATGTATTACTGAGACCTTAAAATCCTGTACCTATAAGTACTGCCTTGGTCCATTTACAAATCCTATTTTCTAAATCATTGGATGTTTGTATATGAACAATTATGCAACTTGTCCTTTCAAGAGATTTTCTCTATAAACAAGTAATAAACATTTCTTTTCTTATATATTTTTCATCTGAAAACAGACATTTAGTCAAAACTAACTTTGTACTTTTGAGTTATGTACATAATTTTCCTGCTTCCAGCTAAAAAAAGTATCATCAGAAACATGGTAGAAGCAGATATGATATAATGGTTAACTTAACAGAGTAGCATAATCATTCAATAAATCATATGCTGTAGTTGTCATACACATTTTCACTTTGATGGGATCAGGGCTATACCTTCTGTCCCAAAATCTACAGTCTTCACAAGTTGTCAGGATTTGACAAGGGGATCATCTAGGAAAGCATCAGAAAACAAAAATGAATTATTTGCTCCATGTAAATCCTTGACATCTGGATCTCAATTGAAACATGACCCTGAGAAATGAAGGAATCTCCATTATCAAAGATAATATCAGTTTCCATTGCACACAGAGCAAAGAGCAAGTAAGTGAAAATGCATGTTTTAAAAGAAATAAAAATAAATGATTTCATAAGCTTGACTTCTAAAGCAAAACAGTGGTGATTAGTGTATTTAATACTATTGAAACTGACAGCCCTGGAAACTGATAGCCTTTTCTTTAGCCAGAATGCAAGCAGAGTGTTTCACAAGCTTTCCAATGAACTAAAGCATGTAAGAACCATTCCCAGAGATGAGAGGATATTAATTAATTCAAAAGGCCTTCAAAAGAGTGTTAGGAAGAACTCTATATTGACAGAATTTTTATTGTATATGTTATATCTTTTATATCAGTTCACTTTTTTACACAGTTCTCCCAAACAATTGATTGTAAAAATTTCACTGTGTGACTGCAGAGAGTGCACAAGGCTCTCTGCTGAATGTGACACCAAACAAGCCAACCAACCAGAAAGGTCCTTACCCCCTTAAAAGTCCGTGAAAATTCCTTTCTAACCTCAGTCACTAACTAGTGATTGCTATAGCCCTGACACAATTCATCTCAGATTTCTAACTACCACAAGCAACATTTCTTCCATACATTTGAATCCAGGTATAGCCAATTTTTGAATTTTCAAAGGAAGGCATATACACTAGTCCCTGTGTTCCTCCCACCCAAGCAGCTGGGTTAAAAAGTATGTCTTAGTATGCCATCAGAAGACAGGAACAAATGAAAAGACTGTAATTGGAAAAGAGGCCCAAACTTATGTTAAAAAAGAGGTTATCAGAATTGGACTCTGAGGTTTTGTATGACTCACCAATCTGCTAAGGGATCCTGTGAAGTATAGGAGGGGTTTTTAAGAACGAGTTAAATAAAACACGTGACAGGAATTAGTTATACTTCATTTTAGTTTTAAAGACAATGATGGCCTAGTAGACCTCTTTAGGTCTCTTTCAGTGGGGATCCACTGATTCTGGATGATTACTAAACTACTTGTAGTGGGTTTACTTGCTGCATAACTAAAACAGTAAAAAACTTCTCAGTGAGTGTCACTGTCTTTTAAAATATCAGTTTAAGAAAAATGATGAAGTAGCTAAGGGAAAACATTACTCTAAATCAAAGGAAATAAAAATCTCAGATAATTACCATTAAGTCCCATATTTTAGCCAGGACTCGCATTATATTCTTTGTCTTGGATATTCTATATCCAAGTCCTTGGATACTACCTATGAAACTTAACATAACATTGGCCATCTCCTAGTGGACCACTTGTAGTGACCCACATTGATGTCACAGCAGAAAACAAAAAAGTTTCACAGCCTATTTAGCTAACAAAGTAACATGCAGCCATGCTCCATAGCCTTGATGTCGATTTACACTATTGGTTTTAGGGTGAATTGAATAAGATTCTGGGCAGAACTTCTTCCTCGTCTTTTCCGTGGGAGTCAGCTGAAGCCTGAGATCCAAATGCCATATGTTAACGTGCATACTGAATTAACATTGCTATAGTCACAAAATATCTATTCCAATTACAAAAATATTTCCACAATCTTTGATATTATACTAAAAATAATTAATCTAGACAAGAAGCAGCACCAGAGAAATTATTCTTTCTAGCTGAATAACAGACAAAGCTGATCGCAAGCAAACGTAGAAAATCTACCAGCCATGTATATCTTCTTTTCTTTTAACTAGCAGTACAAATGGATCAGTTCAGAATAGATACCAGGCAACTAAAAACACAAAGATCTGCTACGAGCCAGCTGGAATCAGTTTCTTCTTTATTTGCTTGAGTAACATGTTTTTAAGGATCCAAGTTGCAAACATGTTGGAGTAACCTGAAGATCATTTAACAATTTGACAAATACAGAGAGCAAGAGCTGAGGCAAGAGCAATGCATGTGGCTCCCCAGAGGATAATCCACCTGAGTTATAACATTTTCAAATGTGCTGCATAATGTATTAATAGGACACAGGTGCCTTCGCTGTTGCATAGAAACAGATGCACTGAGGCAAACCAAGTTATTTTTAATAAAGTAATTTCCATTTTAAACAACACAAGGTGGAAAAACAGTTTCTAAATTCTGAAGTGCCTGATGCTGCCCATTAACACACACTAGTGTCCAGGCTTTGTAAAACTACACTACCACATCAGATTAAACATGAGAACTGGAGATAGAATCAAACTCTCATTACCAAAACTTAATCCAAAAAACACTATTATTCAAGCATATCCATTAGTCTAAATGTCTAGGAAACAAAGAATTATGCCAGTAAAAATATAACTGGCTTGCAAATTAACCAAATTACATCATTGTCATAAACAGGAAGAGGAAAAAACAAAGAATTAGATAACCTGTAATAATACCTTTAGTTTGTTCTATGACTTAAGAGGTAGGCAATTTTTCAAAAACAATAAGCTAGCTTTATTGCAGACTGCTGTCATTGCACCATGATACAGTCTCAGGGTCTGACTGTAAAACAATCCTAGAGTAGTTTTAGCTGTACTTGGACAGAAACTTAAAAAAAAAACCAAAAAAAACCACAGGGTGTTTCTGAATATAGTGTCAGCAACAGCCAGGTTGGAGTCTTTTTTTTTTTTTTTTTCACAGAAACACCCTAATCCAGAGTCTAAACTTGGCATTTAAAACCTCTGATCTACATAAGACTTTCATTTTATGTTTATTACTAAACACATGTGCTTATTGAAATGGTACACCTTCTGAGAAAGTATGGCTATTATGGCTTTAGAGTCTCCAATAAATTATAATCTGAAAAAATTTACTAAATTTTCAGCAGGTTCTTCTCTATTTCTTCAATCTATTTTGCAATATTGTTCAGTACTAACAACAGCTGTAGTATTCTAACACAGAAATAGTTCATTTAACAGCTAAGGAAATGATAAATAGCTATGAGTTGTGACCTGAGGGGGCAATATTTTATGCTGATTACAGATGTGGTAGCTTACATTCAGAAGTATTGGCCCTAATAGCATTTTGTCTGCAGAATATAACTACCTTCTGGTACTAGATTTGATCCATAAAATAAAAATCTATGGATACGCTTCCATTATTTCTCTATCATCCAGAGGGATCCCCATTTCAACTCCAGTATATCTCCAGTCCATATGTGTGCATAGCTTTGTGGGAACCTTTGAGGGTAAAAGGCTCCATAAAAATTTAAAAAATAAAATAAAGTCCACAGTCTATTAAACAGTATGACTTAGTGATAAAGGAGAAACGGGGATGACAATGAGAATACAGATGGGTTATTACAATTATAATTTTCCATCTGGTATTACAAATCACGATCTGCATGAAACTTGACCAGAGGAAAAAAAAAATATACAAATGCTGAAGAGTACAAGAACAGTCTGGTAATAGCAAAATACCAGATGCAACCTACATCTTCAGTTTATATACCTAGTATGGCTAACAGAACAATTGTTAAGAGATAAGGGACTTATGGAATGATGAATTTTGGCGTAATTTCTCAACACAACTGAAAAAAAATCTGTATTTGTAAATGAAGAAATCATCTAAAAACAGTATTTCTTAGCTAATAGATTAATTATTAAATGAATTTGAAGAGTTAGCTTGAGGTATCTTCAAGGCAATTACACTAACCAAATCCTCAAGCAGAGAACCATGATAATTATATGGGACTATCCTTCATTTTTCCATGTGTCAACGGGTTGTCATGATTTCTAATAAGGTTATACAGAAGATCCTTACTTCAGATAGTACAGCTTTCTTATAATGACTAGACATTAATGACTAGTCTATTAAACAACCTGGGAGACTCATTTAAGTTTCTAAGTCTGCTATGGACTTCCTGTGTAATTTTGAATTTAATTTCACTGTACTTCAACTCCCCATCTGTTTGAGAATGCTAAGATACTACAATAATGAATACCACATAAGAAACTAGACATATGTATTGCAACCCTCCTTAGCAACAAAGAACTCAGTTTTTTTTTTTTTTCTCCTTAGGAGAATAATAATGTCCTTAGGACTGATAATAATGGATATGCAATCTCAACATACTGAGAAGAAATGTTTTCATCAGGGACTGGCTGTGTATCTTGATTAACTGCATATCTACAGTGGAAAAAATAAATTTCAGGGCCATTAGGTGAGGACTTGTAGCTTTTTGTCGTTGTTGTTCAAAACTAGTACTTCAAAATTGTTATATTATTAAATGTAAAATATTAATCAAATGCACATATATTTAGAGAGTCTACATGCACAATTCTCACACGTGGAAGAGACTTTTGTAAGAAGTGCACTCACAAGTGACATTCATCACACCCTTCTGTACCATCTGCAATTAGCAACTTGTTTTGAAGATGTGCGTTCTGATGGGATGTATTTATTGAGACCACAGAGATTAATTTGTTGATATTCTTACAAAAGATTGTTTTATGCTAAGATATTTTTAACTGAGACCATTTTATGGAACTTCTCTTTAATTTGGTCAGTTTTTATATTCTTTGTCAATCACTAGCCTTTTTCTTAATTTTATTCTACACTTATCAGTAAGACAAGACACTACAAGCACTATCAAATGCCCATAAAAGAGGATGGAACAAGGGTGGAGGAGAATGAAGTGAAGGAACCAACCCATAAAAAGAAATATGATTGCTTCCATCTCTAGTGTAAGTGATGTAAGCTTTGATGCAATGTGTTCACTAGCATGTATTCTTTCAGATACTGTGCAGATGAATGCAATTTATGCTGGGAGTAATTTATAAGGTATTCCAACATGTTATACTTATTCTACACAGCAATAAATATGTGGAATATGGTCCATAATGCTGGCTGCTTCTTTTGCAGAAGAGTATTGCTCCCCTTTTGAGAACCTTTGATAACTGGCAACATTTAGAGAAGCAGTCAACATTTTATATTAGAAATTCCAGTGGGTGCATTATGTGTTGATTGCTTTCTCTGTCAATTCATTTTGTTTGCCCAGTAATAGGATAGAAATGTAACTATCACAAATATTGAGCTCACAACATCAGAAGGAAGATGGACAGCCTACCCTAACCATTGACCTGACAGTATTCAACTGCGATTGATCTAGTTCAAAGCCTCCCAGTGTGACAAAATAATGAGTGGCCCTTTCATAACCATCCTGCTTTTTGGAAATATAATTATTGCCACCACCACAAATCCTAGGATGTGTTAATTGTTGACTGGTACGGTTGCATTCTTGCAAAAATTAGCAATAGACAGACAGATGTCCTCCCCATGCAGAACAAGTTCCCCTAAGTAATACTGAGTTCCTACAGCAAATACGTCCTCTTGTGAAGACCATCGATGTTTTAAGATTCTGGTTAAGGGATGGAAAGAAAGAATATGCTACCTTGAATTGAAATTCACCTGGAAAACACAGAGAACCCAAAATAATGGCACTGAATCTGATCACACTAGAATACTTCTGGACAGAAGGTGAAAAACATCAGTCTACTGAAACTGCAGAGCAACTGAAAACAGGCAGGATATAATTATCAGAGTTGGAATTTGGACAGCACACTGAAATTCAGATTTACACTTGATGTAGAAGATGGTACATGAAGCATGTCATCTTCTCTAGCACAGAGGCCCTGGGTTCATAATGACTTGGAGAGAGGAATGTTGTCTGCTGAAATACAGCTGCCAGTTGCTACACCCTTCTAATTATTATTATTTTTTTTATTTCTGAGTTAAAACCATGGCCCTTCTTCTTGATTTTAGCTATTGACGGCTATGGGAACAATTGTAGATTTTGCCATTTCCTTTGTAAACCACTATACGGCCACAGACCTTGCAGTAATCAATACCTGAGCGATACAAGCAAAGATATACATACCTGGAAAAAAATTAAAAATTACTTTCAACCCTGAAAACTCCAATTGGATCCCCCTTCCTCTAAAACTATTTCCCTCAAACTGTACCTAAGAATTATTTTTTATTTCCTGTAAACTCACTGTGTATAGGGAAGGATATTCACAGACTTTCTTAGGAAGAAATACAAAATGAAATAAACGTTGTCATAAGACATAATTGGGTGCATGTTAAAAAGTGTGAACTGAGCCAAAAGACAATTTAATTCTTCCCAGAGTTACCCAGTTTTCCCTCCACTTCAGGAATGTACAACGGTAAGCCGCTTTGCTTCTCTCTCTCATAAATTGGAAAATTGGCTCTCTAAAAGCAGGACAAACAACTGATATAGTTATTTATATGAAATATCATCCCTCAAACAAAAAGTAAAAAGCAAACATGCCTTCTCTGTACTTCGTATACTTTTTCATTTTGCTTAATTCAGTCTTAACTGAATGAAATCTTTTGGTATGCTGCTTCAGTGGATGTTCCTTTAAGCAGATCCTGGGAGATCTTGGTTTTGGAAAAAGCAGTTTTAAAGCAGGGCAAAGGCCATTCATCTCGGTCATTATCATTCTCAGATGCAAGCCTGTTTCTCAGTGGGATAGCATTCATGGAAACTACACTCAGCAAAGCTAGCTCTTTGACAGATGGCTCCCACCCTTCAAGAAGGGCAGGCTTTCTGAGAAATGCTTTTCTACTTATTTCTTCTGCATAAGAAAGGAACAGATGAAGGTAGCTATCCATGATCTAACCACAAGGGAGGAATTGAACCTTGGTCTTTGAGACAGTTTTACTGACTGTATGCAAGACTGAACATTTTTGTTAGCACAGTGAGTGAGATAAACTGTGTAGACTTATACTGTACTGTAGTACAGACCAAGGTGTTTCAGGGGAAAAAGTGACATTTGTGATTTTCTATGTATTCACTTGGCCACTAACACACCATTACACTCACAAGACTTATAATTAGGCAAATATTAGTGCCTTAGGAATTATCAGCATTTCCTGTATATAACTGTATATAACAGTATACACTGTTTTACCTCTAGGCTCATTTCTGTTCTTCTCTCTGGAAACAGTCTAGTGAATTGGTTTACTAGGAGAAATATTTCCTGAAAATAGCCAGTAGATCATAAATATTTGCACTAGGAAATTTTCAGTTCATTCTATATATTTATTTAGAGTAAAAGCTCAAGTCGAAGACTTGTAAACTAGAAGCAGATTCTCCACTGTATCAGAAATGACCAACCTCTTTTCATATTTTAACAATCAAAACTCACAGTAAATTGCTGTTTATTGAACTACAGAAGAATTATTGCTGTAATTTAAACGTCAAATAATTGCAAATAACTGATACCTTCAAGAAGATACCCCTCCGCTTTCAGAACCCAAGTGAAAACATGTTGAAAACTATCAGATAATCTATAATTTACCCACTTAGTGCAATCACATTCTATCTGTCTATTTTAAGTGTGGAAAGAAAAGAACTGAGGCAAAACAGCTTGGAAAAAAAATCAATGTTTATTTCAGAAGATTATTCTGTGCCTTCCAATCATGAACTAATTTGGAGGAATATTATGTGTTATGTGGTGATACATAACTCAATTAATTCTTAATCTCCATAAACTTAAAACTTAGGCCCTTTCTTCCAAAAGTTTGGTAAATATTTAAGATGAAACTCAGTCCAGTTTAATATAGTACTAGAAGAAATCATAGTTTTTGAATTAAACAAAGGAATCTTGGTAATTTTTTTTAACCTTTTATTTTCCTATGTGGTTCTTGTACCCTGTCACTAATTACATTTTAGAAAGAACAAAAATAGATAGAAAGAAGGCAGATTTTTTTTCAAGTCTTGTGAGTGAAATGTATGAGTTTCAAAGCGTATGAAGAAAATCTAAATGAAGTCAATGTTTATTTCTTGGGATTAACAGTAATGGGATCTAAAAGTCTATAAACAGGTATCCAGCTACTTTGTAAACAACCAGAAATTACTCATGTTCTTGGAGTACACACCCTTGTGGCACATGGTGAATGTAGACTGATGCAAGTTTTCTGCCACCAGCATCCCTGGACTTCAAACATTTGGGAAGAATGTCTCCACTTTTCCAGTAGTTAAAGACATAATAAGAAAGGACATTATGAAACAAGATGAGAGAGTCTTCAAACTGATGTCTTAAAGAAGCTTCCTATAACACCTATAATACTGAAAAATAGCTTAAGTGCATATGAGACTCCAATAGGACTACAACATGCAGGCTCATGTGGTTTATCAGATATTAGAGAAGCTCTGTTTTAAAACCCAAAAGATTTCACAAAGCACATGTAAAACAAAATCTTACAAAACCAAAATTCTTACTTTGTCCAGAAAGTAGCTTAAAGGGCTTAATAAATTCCATATTTTCCCTCCTGAGTTTCGATGTGAACCATTACTGTTACCTGGAAAACAACTACGTTGTATTTTGTTAATCCAGATGTTGTGCAGATGATGACAACATTGAGACATAAAATATTGCAACTTACAAATTTTAGACTCCTGTCCCTAGATAGATGAAGGGATCAATATTAGTTGTTTCTTCCTTACTCCTGGCAAAGTCTGCATGTGGTATGGGAGACACACTGAAGATGATGGATTTTGGATAGATTTATCCTTTTGCTGCTTGTTTGCAATTTATCCCACCTGCCATCTGAGTTAGTATATGGTTTAATGATTTGTGTATGTCTTTGATACAGCTACTTACAAAACAGAAACATCTACACTAGACACAGACAAACTTTGTCATGAATTTATCTATGCTATGAAGATACTGAGATCGACCACGTACTTCAGTCAAGACTAAAAAACAACAGAAATAAACCATGATCACCCCATAATCTGCACTACTAGATAATTAAGTGATTGCTAATGACACTGAAACCCACGATGAAGTTGAGGATTTTAGTGTAGACAAACCCCAAGCCTGTCATATTGATTTTCCTGCTTGTCAGCATTTGGAAACAGCCTATCTATTTTCATTTCATTGCCCTTGAAGTATTTAAGTTCCTTTAATTGATTGAGGTATGCAGCATTCATTTCTGGATTTCTTACAGCTAAATTCATCCTTCAGGAATGAACTATTTCGATGTGCTGGATTAAAGGAAGCCTCTGCAACTCATCAATTTAATGAAAACTGGTCATTCATTTTTATCAAATTTCTTCTCTTTCTACCAAAATGAATATCAGTACTAGAGATTCATTTGAAAAGGTATTTCTGTACGCTTGAACTAGTCTGGAGGGAGAAAGCAGAGAAAAACATGTGGAGGGCTAGAGGAATGGGGGATATTAATTCAATCCCTTCTTATCAGCTAAAAGAATTTGCATCCTTTACTTAAAGAACAAAATTAAAACAGAACTATTAGCGAGCACTACTTTTATCATTTTACTTTGATATAGGAAAACAATTCCAATATATAAACTCAATTAATATACAGAATCCAGTTATAAAACAGACCAGTTTATTAGCCAGACAAAAGAGTGATGGCTGTGCTATGGTTCAACAAGGTATTAAGAGAAGATTGAAAAAAGAAAATGAAGGAAGGGAGGGAGAAGATGTTTTTAAGGAAGTGTTAAAATGAATTTTTTGCAAACCATGTTTTTCAGGGGAAAAATAGATGCTGCAAAACATGACATAAGTTTCTAACCATTATTCAGTTAGTGGAGCCAAAGTTCACAGAATCATAGAATAGTTAAAGATGGAAAGGACCTTTGGAGATCATCTCATCCAACCTCCCTGCTCAAAGCAGGGTCAACTAGAGCAGTTTTCCCATGAGAGACACTCCACAACCTCTCTGGGCAACCTGGTCCACTGATTGACCACCCTCATAGCACAATTTTTTTCTTATGTTTAAGTGATACTCTGTGGAGCTAGAAAAATGCTCCAGGAGAGAAAGAGAAAGAAAAGTGGCCTTGATGGCCTTCAAAATTCTTAGGAAACTGAGGAAAGAAGCTTCATAGTTGAGCTCAAAGAGTAATCAAAACGGAAATGGAAAACTGCCATTCTGGGGGGACATTTAGAGGAATGGTGTTGTGTAGTGTTCAAATAGTCTTATATTGGGTATGGGAAAGATATTGAACCTGAAAGTTTAGATACAGCTTCCTCACAAAATTGTGAAGTATTGAATCCAGATTTGGGCCTTAACTCTGTCAGTAACTTCCAGTTTCAAAAGATCCAATAAATCAGTTCATCACAATGATCCACTCGGCAGTGCTACTTACCTAGGAGTTTCAGTGTTAACCTGTTTGGTATTTGGTCCTTTGTATTTGTACTTGTGTATTTGGTACTTTATGTTTGTATTATTCATAATACAGAATAGTTGTCTGTATTTGAGTTAACCAGTGTGAAAGGTCTGATATAAAACAAATTATTTGCTGTTTGCCATATCATCTTTTGATGTCAAGGTGAACAGATCCTTCTTTGGAAGGATCCTTTCACCTTTGTATGTCTTCTGTTTTCTAAAGGACGAAATAACTTTTTTCATAATGCCTTCAATAACATGCTTTAACTGTTGGTTAGCCCTGAAGTGGTCAGGTAATTGGACTAGATGATTTGTGAAGGCACCTTCCAACTATTCTATTCTATTCTATTCTATTCTATTCTATTCTATTCTATTCTATTCTATTCTATTCTATTCTATTCTCTTTGCCCAGAGCTCTGAAATAATTCTCTGCACTGCCCACATCGACTCTGTTGACTAACTAGCACATTTCAGTCATTGGAGTTATATCCTTCAGAGATATTAAAATGGTTCTCTCTTGGATCCTTTCTTCCCATCTCAATTCATACTGCTAAGCTATATATTACATATTTAGGTTATTTAATCTTTGCTCAGAAATCCTCTGGAGTCTAATCACTCATGTTGCTCTTATCCACATCTTACATATTCTTATTATGTGCTCCTTACCACCTCTGAGATTTTATGGCCATGCATACTGACCAAGTTCAACATATGGGGAAGTATGACACCGATGTGAAGAAGGACACTATACACATTTGCAGAAACACAGGGTGAGGTTCTCTGTCACCACTACCACCATCTTCTTTGAAAATGACACCTAATAATAAAGATACAGAAATCCTAACAAAACAATCAGAAGGCAGAATTAAGTTAACAAATAACCCATTATCCCTTTATAAACTCTTTGGTCTGCTGTACAGAATACAGATTGTCATTTGCTTTTTATGGTTGCTATGAAAAAGCCACCTGACACATATCAATAAAATCTGCATGAGATTCCTTTCCTATGTGATCGAGCTTATAATTTTATTCCATCTGTGATCTAGCTTGTTTTTGTATCTTCTGCAGAGTGTAAATTGCAGAATATGATGAACAGGGACTGACTGAATCACAATACATGAC
This sequence comes from Anseranas semipalmata, assembly GCA_013399115.1. NCBI lineage: Eukaryota > Metazoa > Chordata > Aves > Anseriformes > Anseranatidae > Anseranas > Anseranas semipalmata. The sequence goes on from VXAA01005072.1 coordinate 203,735, forward strand.
CTTTTGAGATGTTTTAAAAACCTCAGCAAATTAACATCTATTAGATCATGAACTCCTAACATGAGGTGATATATTTAAATGCGTATCTAGTTCAATTATTGTTAGTAGCAGAAATAATGTTCACAGTAGGAGCAAAAAAAAAAAAAGATTAGCATACCTTATTATCATCTATTTTTTAAAAAATAGATAAGCTGAGTCACAAAGTGCCAAGTGTATTTTTACATGACCAAAATGAAGCAGATTTATTCCAAGATACCATGCTGGTGCCCTATACCCAAATCCTACACAAAGGAGACATACCACATAGATACAGACGCATGAGTGCAGGCTGTGACTTCTTGTTAAGTAAAACAACATTGTAAAGACAAAATAACTAATTTTTAAAAATATGTGAGCTATTAAGAAGTAATGCAAGGTTGCCTAATGACACCTTTGAAGTAGGCCAAATTCCAGTAAACAGGCAATACAGTGTAGTTACTAAAGACCAACATGGTTAGTTTGGCACAGTACAGACACAAAATGAATGTTTCAAGGATCATTCTTCAAGCTCTTCCCTTGAAAATATGCTGAAAGTCATTTTATTTACTTTAGTAGCTATTTTAAGAAAGGTTAATCTTTATAAAAGACTTTGCAGGAATTTGAAATACTATCTGCTCTAGAAACTGACAGTCTCTAGCCACAAGCAAGAATAAAGAACACGTAAATTTGTCCTCTTTGACCTGACATCCCCTGGACAATTTCTGAATAAAGAAAACTCATATTGAAGGAGAGAGATTGAAAAAAATGCTCAGCTATCTGTCTTTACACTAGCTGAAATTTTTTTCACTACCCGAATTTTTTTTCACTACCCATGAGATATATTTAATAGGAAGACATTGGGTTACAAGGAACAGTCATATAAAGGAACAGAACAATTCTGAAGACAGACTAACAGTTAGGGACACAAAGAACCTCTTAAGAAGTCAAAGATGAGAATAACATGTAGTGAATTATCTGTCTCTCTGATCTGTACAAAACTTAACATAAATGAGCACACTTTTATTTGATAGTAATTATTTTCTGTAATAAATGCGATGAGCAAGGTAATTTTGATGTCTTCCAGAAAATGAGAACTATGAATTCTTATTATATTTGAACAAACAAATTCAAAGGAAGGGATGTTTCACGATGTGGCATTTTGATAGGATATTTTAATTATGTATGTGTAATTTTACTTTTGAATCTTTTCCAACTTCCTTCCTGAAATCTTAAGTTAATTTTTAAGGTGCTGACATTTAGAAGAAAAAATTATATATTTCCAGAAAATCTTAAGAAAGAAGCTACAGAATATTTCAGGATTAATGTCAAACAGGAAAAACAAACAAAAAAACAAACAAACAAAAAAACATCAGCTTTTATAATTAAAAAAAAAAAATCCTGTTAAAACAACTGTTTATCCATTTGCTGCTTTAATTCAAGGATAATGTACCTTTAAATGCAGAAAATATTCATCTGCATTTTCTCCCTCAAACATGGTTCTCCCTCACAAAAGGACACAAGGCTAGAAACTGTCTATATTCCAATTAGTTATTTTTGTTTGTTTGTTTAATCTTACACATATCTACCCCTAGTAATGAAAGGACTGAAATCTAGCACAGGCAGTGAATCCATCTTCATAGTGTACAGAGATAATAATAAATCATCTTAAAGTCCAGGTTTATTAGAAACGACTGAAATACATTACAGGGCAGCGATAACTTCAATGGTTGGTTTACCAACCAGTGGGGTGGAATTAAAAATGCATTAAAATTTATAGAAAAGAAAGTAAATAGCAGAGAGTTTAGATTGGTTTTGACATAGTTAAATGAAGCATTATTTCTCTTTGTGTGACTAATAGAATAAAACCCTTTAAAATTGGAGAAATGTTCCATTTTGGAAGCTGAAAGGTGAAAAAAATCCATTATTAATTAAATTTACTGCTTATTCCCTCCACTGCATGTCAGCAATGCATTTCAGAAGAAAAGTGCAATGAAAGGTTCTGCTTTCTGCTTCCCTAGAACATTAGCTACTCCCTTAGATTTTAACAAATGGGTTCTGTTCAAGCTTTGCAGATACATGTGTAAAACAAAGAAATACATTTGCACAGGAAGATGAATTGACCTACTGTAACAATGATGACATCTCATCATTATATGGCTCCCTGACTCCCACAGGTTTCCCAAAGCTTGTCAGACCATTGGCCAAACTCTTCTTCACATCACAGGTGAATGAAATGATAAGAACGGAGACATAAGAAGCACAGGTTTGAGACATGCTTCCTGTATGAGAAGAATTTTTTAGGGAACCCTGGGAACGGTACTTAATTTTCTAAGGGCTGGTTGTTCCAGTGGGGCAGAGTCTGGCAGCAAAACTACAGAGCCATGCAGCTATGGAGCTGAACACGAGATTATTGGAGCTCATAGAACCACAATCTTTTAGGAAGATACAAGGATCTCTTTCTACCCAGTAAGATGTGGTCTACATCCTAGAGGTGGCATAAGGCAATACATTGCCTGCCTCAATTGTGGCAATAGGCATTGAAGAGAACAAGCTATCAAAAAATACTCTTTTTCCAACTCACCTTGGAAAATCCCTTTAATTTTCAAGACTATGCCAGCTATTTCTGTCTACTGCAGTTCCTCATTAGCCTCTAAACTACACAGACATTACTACCAGAGCAAAATGAGTGAAAAAACTCTGCAAGGAGTCTTTTACATTCATTTTGCATTGACCAAGCAGACTGCAAAAGGAAAAAACAAAACAAAAACAAACAAAAAAACAACAACAAAAACAGCCATTCATTGTAACCAATGGAAAGAGCAGAATAAAATTACAGATGCAAAATATAATTAACCAACATAGTTAGACTATGACATAAAGGTTATCTTCCTGACATCTACAATTTTAGAGTCTTATTTTACAGCTTTAACAACGAGCATGGTCAAGACCTTTTCTCTGTGTATTTCTAGAAGCACAAAATAAAAATTCCTGAAAATATTCCAGAAAAATCCTTAGAAATATTCCTAGGAATATCCTTACCACCTCTGGAAATCTGGGTTTTCCTCTCTACAGTCCAAATTTTGCCTGCTCAGCTTCATTCTCATTAGGCCCTTCTTGCTGGTAGAGAAATTATTGTAGCTGCCCCAATAGAATTCAGATCAACTAACAAGATCAGTCTTTACTATTTTATAGACTGGCCTCTACCCCAAATTATGCAGGCCCACGTCATCTTTTGTTTGCCTAACACACAACTGAGATTCTAGGCAATATCTCTGAGTTCACGCAACAGAACTCCCAAGCCCTCAGACAGAACATTTGCCCAGATCATGCCAAACTCATTAACTTCCTTTCGCAGTCCTTTCTTTTGGCAAATAAGTCATTCAGCAAACTCCCACGTGGAACAAATTCCTAACTTGACTCTCACTGAAATAAAGGAGATAATATTCTCAGGTACAATCAGTATTTGAACACTGCACTGAAAGATGAGTGCTTTCACCCAAAGAAAAGAAAATGAAAGCTTGTCCTGAATTAAATGTTCGTGCGTCTATGAACTGCTGTAGTGACATGAGCATTAATACAAAATGAGAACTGGCTCTTTGCATCACTAGGATAAATCCAAGCAATTAGCATATAAAAAGATAAATAAGGTACGAAACTATCATCATATCAGCACAAGATAGATAAGATTTTTAACTGCAAGTTTGGTATTAAGTATACTGTATAGACTGTATTATGGAAAGAAGAAAATACTTCAATATGCAATGTGTAGTCAACCTATAGAACGCAAATACTGAAGCTGACTTCCAAAAGAGGGGTGCTGTAGCCATGCAAGTTACAGTAGTACTTTCTCATGTCTCAGCAATGCAAACTGCTAACCTCTGCTGATCATAAAGAAACCTCCTCTTTAGAGCAGTAGCAGGGATTAGAAGTACACAGCTGACAGTGATGCTGAAATGTTTGAATCTTAACTTCATCTGGAGGAAAAAAAAAATACACAAGAAGAAAATGCCAAAGTGCTCTGAGAATCTGAAAAATTCACTTTTAAGATGTAGTTTTGGTCATTTGATTGGTCAGAAACCTAATGATGGAATGCTGAACGTTTATAGTTCTACCACCAATTTCTATTCATGATAAGGAAAACTTCATGATCTTGTCTTATTTTGTCTTAATCTTTATTATAGTATTTCATGGGTTTAAAAAAGTTATGGATAGGCATCCATAACACAATGTTATGGATAATCACCACAAACAAAGCAGGATGTAACCGCCCTTAGTTTTTTTTTTTTTTTTAAATTTCAGGTGAGATCTTAGATATCCATATTCCTTGTGTGTCTAAGAAAAATCACATTCTTACCCACCCTGTATTCTCTCAACTTTCTCAAGGTTTCCAATAAAAAAGAACATTTACCCTTTGATATTAACTACAAGGTCAGACAGAATAAGTGATTGCAAATGGCGATTACTTTCCTGTCATCAGCCCAATTAAGGATTCCAGCTGTCAGTATCTAATGTTGCTGCACCATTAAAAATAAGGGGACATTCAGATGCATTGATCTGTATCAAAAGTGCTTTACTGGGGGGGAGAGGGGACAGAAATTATAATTCTTTTGAAGTGTCAAGCTATCAAATATAAATGTAAGAAGGAAGAAAGCAAAAGAGAACTCCCTCCGTCAGTTACCCACACGTCATTTGATGCAAATAAGCTAATTCTTGCTGCACCCGCCATTACTGTCACCTCTGACCAAGCACCCTCTCTTTGATCAAAAAGGTGGAGCTCTGCAGAATATCCAAAGACCTTATATGCTCCACCAAACCTAATGACCACAAGGGTATGTCTATTTGTATAGACAGCTAGACTTGTGTTTTTGTTTGTTTGTTTGATACTGAAAAAACAAACTGACAAAAGTAAATGAGGAATAAAAACTTCTAACTGCACTGGAAGTGTGAAGCACATCACAGAATCAAGCAAAATGGTGATAAAATATCTGCATATAATAACATTTGATTAATTTTTATTTCCTTTTATTTTGGAAGTTTTCCAATCAACCTTAATGCAAACATATTTTTTTTAAATCATATCTGGAAAAATCTATTATTTAGCAAGCACTAATATAATCAGTCTAAAATAGAAATAAATTACCATTTTACTAACAACACATTCTTGTCCTTTCCACATACTTCCCCCTTTACCAGTTTTGCTATATTTTTGTTTGTTTCCTTTATATTTTATAGTACTTTACAGTTTCTTTTTGAAACTTAACAGAGGGAAGAAATTAACTTTTTAAAATAGAGAACGTTCAATATGAAATTCCAACTTCAAAAAACAATACATTGTGTTTGAAATGTAGTAACCACCATAAACATTTAACCCTTTCTTGCATCTGAAAAATAATATAAGAGGACAGAATAAGGAGAACAATCAATAATGTTCCAAGAACATATATTAGACACTACTGTAACAGATAAAACAATAGACATTCTACAACCATACATTCTACATATATATGCTGTGTTCAATATATTCTTACTATTGTTACAGTCAGATTAGGAAAAGCTGTTTGTTTCTTTAAAATTAATTGTATTCTTAAACTCATTCTAGTTCAAATTCATGTCAGAGGATGAGTAAAAATTTCAGATCTTCAGTACCTAAGGATCATATTATCAAATGTATTTACTCAGCTAAAAACAGACAGAAATCCAGTAAGGTTTATAAAAGATCCAAAATAACTAAAACCTCTAAGACCTTTAAAAAATCAATGGCATTAGTTGGTTACTAATATTGTTTTCCTTGACATCTAACTAATATTGTAAAACTGCTCTGTTGCTTTTGGAAATTGAAATCCCTTTGAAAATTGAAATATTAGTTAATTTGTCACCTCCAAAGCAGCAGCTACACATGAGGGAGAGTCTGCTTATGTTAGGCAGTGTACGTGTGTACACCCTCTATTGCAAGTTCACAGTAGAGGGACAATGCCTGCACTAAGTCATGCAATCCGAGAGCAGCCTTTTGACCTTTGCTTGGTTTCACAACTGCCAGACTAGATATCCAGCCTGTTGGCAAATCGTTGGGTTGGGTTGAAATCACATTTAGATAACAGTCTAGAGCTTTTGACATCATGTTGATGGTATATATATAATATTCTTTCATTGAAATACTGCAAGCAATATCAAATTCACTGCATTATACACTATCTCCTCTGTTAGCAGGCCTTTCATCATGGCTGTTTTTTAAGTGAATATAGTGCTTTCAAAAATACAAGTCAGAGGATTTTAGTGCAGAATCCTTGCAAGTGGGATTTACCTTTTATATATTTTATTTAGGCATCTTGTCTACTGCTGAACAATTCACGTCTTCTTGCCAGATCATTAAAGCCTTGGAAACCCTTCTGATGCAACTGTAACACATTATTAGTGATAGTTCATTAAAACGTATAAAGGTAGTAAAATAGCACTAATCAAACTAAGAGTTTTGAAATGTTAAAAGAACCCAGAGAGTTAACATAAATCAATTTTCCATTCCATTACTTTTCTTTAGATGCATGCCATCTAAAGAATGAAAGATTTCCTAGATACCTGAACCTCACTTGCTGGTTTGGATGTGTGGTGGGTTTGCTTTTGTAACACAATCTAATAATACCCCTTTGGTATGGGAGGCAGCCATGCTAGAAGGAACATAAAAATAAGACTGATATTTTTTGACATCCTGCATTGGATATTCGAATTTAATTATCATCTGTCATACAGAATGACAGCTTGAATCCGTATTTACAAAAGACAGACACAAAAAGAGTCAATATTTTACTTCGCAGGTTTCTGAAATATAAATATCAAATGCAAGTAGCAAACATCCACACTCACATTACTTCCATAAATCTTGACGCATTTTGTACCTTAAACTGGTATGCCTTTACATGGCAGGCTATTTTATAATTAGGTAAAAATAGGTCCTGCCAACAATTAGTTTTTAAGAATTTCATTATGCCATTCATGAGCAAACCGACCTTATTTAAAATGTTTTGACAAACTTCTAAGATCCCTAGTTAGGTTCAGATAACCTAGCTTTTTCTTCCATTTTCAGCTGGAGAATGTATTCCCTTTTCTACATCCTAGTCCTTGTTGTACAGTAAAGTATGACATCTGTTTAACTGTGCAGCAAGGATGAACGCAGACCTTCGTCTGAACACAACCCAGAAAAAACAGATCATGCTTAAACCGAACTGTCTGGCTATTGACTGACCACATCTTGTGAGGCATAACCAGGGCTCTTCTGTAGCTAGAAAGTCCCCAACACCACAGGCAGCAGGCATTTTTGAGGCTGCAATGCTTGGATCATGGGGAATGTCCTGCCAGTGATCAGCATAGTTCAGAAAACTCACCAACTTGCCTTGTGTGGTCCCAATCTATTATGACAATTATTTTGATTATCTATTTAGAGTAGATAACACCACCGTTTTTGTTTTTTTTTCTTAAACAGAAAGCCAAACAAGCGAAAATTGTCTCAGACCACAATGAGAACTTGTTGCAGATGCAGAGACTGCAACTGAACTCAAGCCATCCAAGTTTCACAAAACCGCTGGTTCTTCTCTCTACACTATCCTATGGTTCCTGACCTCAGCCAGCATCCTCGGCTACAGGATGGACATTCACACTGATCACCCCAGATCAACAGTTCGGTGTGAATGCAGATTACTGTATACACGGAAATAGTAAGCACTCTGATGTGACTGCTATGCCATGGGTAAACTGGTATCGTTGCTATTCTGATTCTGTACTATGTCTACTCAGAAACACATTTGGCTGATGGCTCTCCGGACTTGCCTGTTGCCAGACATACTCAACACGTTATTTCAATTCTCTTGTTTCCCAAGTTCCTATGGAAATAACAGCCAACTGTACTATTATACTGTAATACAGTGTATTCATTCTTTCCCTTCTGTTAAAGACAAATTGATATTAAAAACAGATGAAATGACACTGTCTCAGTAGTAGTCTCTCACCACAATTTCACTCTGAAACAAACACAAAGAAGCAATTGCATGAGGCAGACATCTCCCTTCTATCCAACATACCAACTATAACAAAAGCTTTTTCATTAGCAAATAAAGGTGTATTGTCCTGCAGCTAGTAGGAGTAGTAATACCTATTCTTTAGAGGGAAAAATACAGTTATTTTAACAGTGAACAAGTTTTTCCTCATTTAAACACTGCTTTAAAGGAGGCGAGAAAAGGATGTTTCTAAGATTATCTTTATAGATCTTTTCAAAATAGTAATATGGTGGCACAATAATATTTCAATTTGATACATCTTGCACCAAATACAAAATGCATGCTGCTTCTGCTAACTGCAGAGAAATCTGTGGGTACTCAGTAACTCTGAAAATAAAGCCGGAATTTGTTCAGTACAGACACATACAGACAGTAAATACTTCTGAAACTTTAAACTTTGGTTTCTCTGGGGAGAAATTCACCCTATGCTGATAGTGGGACAGAACTAGTACCCACTTAAATACTGGCTGATTTCTTAGTTGGTGCATAGACTTTGTATTAATGCTCTGTTAAAGAATGACTTTCTGTAGCTCATTGTATCAACAAAGTAGGTATAATAATTGCTCTCAGGACTACGGTGAAATGTACTTTAAGTCTGAATGACCTTGAGATTCACATTCAGTAATATCTAACTGCCAAGTGTAATCCTTCAAAATGAAAGCTTAACTGTGGGTGTTCCACGAGCCTTGAGTGTGGGAGCTCTGTCCCATCAGGAAAGAGACTGTGATCTGCAGTCAGGATTGTGGGCAATCTTCACTCAGCCTGAGCAGCAGAGCCTGCATTTCCAAAGCTCCACCCTAAAACACAGAGCTGTGTGGTGACGTAGCAAGAGGAGTTCACAATTGATGAAGATTATGGTCTCCGTTTTACAGTTACTGATGGTGTAAGCAGGCAGAGCAGAGGAACAAAGTGTATGTGTATGTGGCTGGGTAGAGAATGAAGCAAGCAGAGCTGAGCCAAAAACTATTGCTGATTTCTTTTTATGTTTTATTATTTTCACTATTTTATTATTTTCACTGAACTGCAATCCTTCTATCATTGTGCAGTAATTGCATGTTTTCTGTTTTTCAAAAATAAAAACAACAAACAAGCAAAAAACCCTAAATGCTGAAAATAACCACTTTGAACCCTTAGGCTTTGAAGCTTGCAGGAGAGTCCATTCTTTGTATGATAGGATGTACTGGGTTATTGGTTCACATTGTCATTGTTTGGGTAAGGGTCATTGAATTTTAACATTTCTATGGCCTTCCATGGCCTTTTAAAAGTTTACTGTGAGATGAGCCTAAGAGCTCAGCGTAGCATTATCAGAGTCTGACTCTCTTTCTGCTTCTGTTATAAAAGGCAAGATGATAGATACTTGAAGCAGGAAGTCCCGTTTGTTGTCATGATGAGAGAAGTCAATAAATATAGATGCTTATTTATCAGGGCTAAGGTTTTCTACCAGCCTTTTTTCCTGGGTTAGTTCTGTTTGTTTGTTTCCCTAGAGCATGGACATGAGTACCAAAGCATAGAGCTCTGCAGTATTTTGGAACAAACCCAGATTTTAACAGTATATAACGGCCTGCTCTGACATAGTCCCCACAACCAGTAAGAGAGAACGCGGACAGATCACACAGGCAATTAAAGAGCTAAAGAAATGGAATCTGGCTTCTAGCTATGCCTTAATGCATACCAGTTTGAAACTGAGGCATCCATAAAAATAATCCATATTCTGTTAAAAGGGCTGAGCATTGCTGGGCAGACTAGTTTTGTTCCCATCAGAAACTGAACCACTGGTCTTCCAGATGATTATTAATTTAAAAGAAAAAACCATTAATAGTGTCTAATCAGCATAAACGCCAAGCAGCAGGACCAACTTTAGTTATAGCCAAGACATGAATTTTCACCCATTAAGACAGCATTTTATGATTTAACCAAATGTTTTGTCACAGCTGACTGCATACTTAGCTCTTATACTTCTGTCCCGCATTTTTCTTGCCTATTCCATATTGACCCCCTATGATTTGTACAGTTCTGTAGGTGGTGAAAGAGCTGAAAACCCCTTTGCCCTGTCAGAAACAAAGCCTGTCAGGGTGCATATATTGTCCTCCCTCCCCTGGGACCTCCACAATTTAACTGTGCACTCAACATCAGCTAGAAAACAGAACTTCAAAAGGAGCCAGTGCTACCATTCAGTGTTTCCTCTCCAATAATTAATCATGAGAAAATGAAAATGAAATAAATCAAAGTAGATATAAAATACTTTCAAATTATATTATATTACTGTAGATTACTTTGGGATTTCTTTAAATAATGTTTACATCTCCCTTTTCTTCAAGGGACTCTCATTCGGAAAAATCTAGAGAAAAGTACTTAAGAAATAAAAATATAATTATTAGCCAAACTGGAATTTGGACATAAAACATATAATTTACAACAATCAAAACATTACAAAAATTACACGAAAGCACTAATGAACACAAGTGATTATAAGTGCTTCCAGAGCTTTAATCCACATTCAGAATTCATATATTTCCTATTATTTTGAAAAAGCATTCCAGAAAAGCACAGGCTACATATTTTCTCAGTCATATGGCGTGATTATCGTATCTCATGTATCAATATGATTTAACCCTATGAATCTTTCACAGCTTCTCCTATAGTGACAGGATGCATTGAATCAGAACTAGATTAATCTCCTCAACTGTCCAAAAAGACAATCATCAAAATACCTGGCAATCCATAGCCATATGCTGTTAGAAAATGTCCAGCCCCATCAATCACCATGAAGCTTTATTTATTCATGGCTTTAATAGGCAAATTTACTTTAACCATGCAGCAGACTAGCAGCATATGCTACCCAACTGCTACCACCTTCATGCCATTATAGAAAGCAGCACGCATAAACACATGCAAGCTGCGTCTGATCTAATGATCAATGTGGGCATCAAGTGATCCTCCGATTAAAGCCACAGGATATCCTAAAGCATGTGTTCATCAGTTTTCCAGATACTGTACCTAAACATTTGTTGCTACCTTTCTCCATCTTTTATGAGGAAGAAGAATAGAAAGGGATGAAACTCCTAACTCTAAATTTACTCTCAAATTATCAATATATAAAGGAGAGTACAAGATTCATTGCCTTTAAGAAAGGACAGTTATTTTCCTTAAAACATTCAGTCTTGTGATAAGACAAAACGTAGTACTTAGGGACCTGCTTTTGCAGTCAGCTTACATCATTACAACTACCTCAAATTTTCTGAGCACTGTTATTTCTACAGCACTGTATTTTCCTGGCCAAATAATCCAGTGAGTACTTTATACTCCTTTGGCACTTTATGCCCATACTGTGCTTTCTTTCACACCGCATTAGGAACTTAAGGAGGACGATGAGCAATCAGGATCGTGTGTTGTCTGTAGCAGATTTCGCGCATCACTTAAGAGTCTGTTATGAGGTGATGATTACAGATGTATTGCACTGTATTATTTTATGAGCTTCCTAAATGGACAGGCTAGACACATTTCAGTAAGAAGCACTTGTATTTTAAAAGAAAATATGATTTATATTTATCCTGACGATCACAATTTTATGCAATCATCAAAACTGCTGTGAGCAATAAATTTAAATAAAAGCACGGTCACCTTCTATCTCTCATCTATCTGTAAAACTATACCACATTTTGCTTTGTAGTATTCTGAATCACAACTTTTTTTCTTCAGAAGCAGAAAAAAGATAAACATGTTGAGTTCTTATTGTTCCAGACATTCCAGAGTTGTCTTTACTCCACATCAACCCCTTTGGATGTGCCGTGGAATAGTTTTAAGCAGATACTGAGGACAGCTTCATATTTCAGTGTCTCCAAAGGATCAGTGATTGAATCTAGCTTGTTATTAGTCATAGGGTAAATGATCAAAATGAATTTGATAAATGAATGGAAAGCACAGACAGACATCATCCTAAACTATACTGTATAGGTATTGTGACTCTTTCAGCTGCTATGTAACCTCTCTCTTGGGAAATGTGCAAATGTATCAAAAATCCAAGAAGCACAGACCCTGGTGTTCCTTATTTCAATTGAGTGTCTTAGCTATCCATCTGTACTTCAAAAAGTTATGACTACACTACCTTCTTCTGTGGCCATATTTTGAAATGAAAGTAGCTGTGGCTGATGCACCGTGCATCCGCATCCTATAGATTCCTATTTCCATAAAGTTTTATTATCTCGGCATTATTTGAGCATACTAGTTACAAAGCTTTTTACTGAGGCACAAGCAAAACAAGTGTGATTCATCTGCAATAGATGAAATCAACATAAAAAGATCCAAAAACAACAGAGAACTGTTTTGGACGTCAATGTCCACATGTTACATCTAGAGATCAAATCCATATCAATCTTGAGAGATGCCTAGAATTTGTAATACCCAAGTCATCCAATGCAAACATAATAGATAATACAAAATTTCAGTCATGATGTGTTCACATTAAAAACACTTAGGATGTGGAGCCAGAAATAGCTACTGTATATTTATCTTTAAAAGGAAACAAAATAATTTAATGAAATTCTTTAGCCTGTAATTAAACATATATTTTATTACAAAATAAACTTGCATTCCAAATGTTTACAGATTAAGGAACTAATTATGTCCCTTAGAAACCAATTTTCAATATATCTTATTTTCACTGACACAAGATTGCAGCATAATTCTAATCATCTTCATTTACATAAATGCCCATTGTCAGTTCTCAGGGACTTGCCAGTCTCATTCAGCTTCCCATATGGTCACTAATGGGTCAAAAAGAAAGCATCATGCCTTATTAAATGACATTACAAATAGAACCTTAATCCCAAATAGAAATGGAAAATAATTTTAAAATAATACTAGCTAGTAGCCTCCTGTGGCTTTTCAAAATCCTTTCTGTTTTACAGAATCTAAAGTTAATTATTTTTACAGCCACTCAGGGAAAGAGTAACTACACTTCTTAATTCTCAGGCACATGAATATGGTCTAAAAGGCTGTTGGTGTAAAAGTGACTCCACAAAGGATGACTTCTCTGTTTGTGTGTGCCTTAATTAGTCAGATTCCTGACAGATACAATGGTGGACTTCAGTGTTTGTTTGGTAGTTGGGCCTTCACTGAGCAAACATTTCAAGTAGTAATAGCATATCAAGACATACATTTAAAAAAGAGAGCAGAAACCCAGAAAAATATCTCAGAAAACATACAGAGATTCCCATTATAAAACATGCCATCATAATTGCCTCCACTGACAGCAATGACCTTGCTTGAAAATTCTGACACATTAATATGACAAGTAAAGGAAAACAGCCCAGTTTTGATACCCAATTTTGTTGCCAGCTCCATAGGACAACTGGCTGTAGATACAGTTAATCACTCCACTCATGCATCCACTCTTCATAAATCTGCCCTTCCCCACATGCACAGTATTTATGAAAGGGATTTTATGATTTGACTGCTTACAATTGCAAGGGCTGGATTTTATGACCCATTCACTCCAACAGGGAGTTGTGCTTTTAAGTGCATAATCTAAGTGAGAAAACTTTTGAGCAAGCATTAAGCTGCTGGTAAAATAGAATTTACTAGTAAAGCCAAAAGACTCTACCTGAGGTCTCAAAAGCATACAGACACTACTTTAGTGCCAATCAAGTGAGTAAAATCTCAGCTAGGAAGGTAAGCTTAGATGCGGAACCATGCTCATGCAGCTACACATTTTTAGGTTCTTAAACTAAGTCCGCATTAATTCTGGTTTCTCTGGGGCACTTTCATGCTCAGTGAAGCTATGTCCTAAGGTAATAATTTTAACAAAAGGAATTTCCTTTCCATCTTGTTCTCGTATATTGCCCTATACATTAGAAAGCAAATAAATCACATTAGTCTTTCTCCCAGAAATATTGGGACATCACAAGTTGAAAGCAATAAATACAGCATTTCTTTGTTCTGCCAGATAGCATTTTGACACTTGTCCTTGTAAGCTTAAGTCCAGAAACTTACCTTTTAGAGTTCTTGATTTTTAGCTTGTTTGTTTCTTAAGCAATGTAAAATTTTAAACTGATTTCAGGAAGGAAACGTAACAGAGAATGTAAGACTAGCAGTATAATTGGAGAAGCTGGAAGAACTATAATGTAAATATATATGATTATTTTACAGGAAGGGAAGAAGTTGGTTTGCCCCCTCTTTAAGCTTTTTATTTTTTCCTCTTACTCAAGGGTTGGTTTTGCTTTTGTTTTATTACATCCCAGAGACAAATCCCTCCAGAGTTTGTGAAATTGCTATTGCATTTACATTATTGCTACAAGAGCTCTGGCCAACACTTTTGTGGTAACAGGCACTTTTGGTGCCTGGAACAGTTTTGTTTTTCACTTTTGGAACAGTTCAGTAAAACAAGCTGAAACTGTAATGAAAGTTTTTCTAAACAGAAGTATGGAGTAGTCTTCATGCTTATCCTCCAGTTAGGTGGAATATTATTTTAAAACTATTTTTATGTCTGAAGAGGCAGATCGACTTCTAATGGAATTTTGGAAGTCACCTACCTTCTATACCATATGACAGGGTTACTTTATTTCTGCACAGAGCATTTGTTGCTCTTCTCCCACTTTCTTTGTATCTATCTCATTTACATTATAGCACTTTCAAGTCACAGCCCTAAAAGTGTCATGTTTAATTTACTTAATGAGTATATGATAATTTATTTCTGTCCTGTTGCTTGATGGTGCATAAATGTTTGGCTAGATTCATCAGCTTCAATTGCTTTCAAAGAAAAGATACCCTAAACTTGCAAATGTTGAGGAAAATAATAGCACTTTGAAAAACAAAGCATGTCCAAAGAATGGAGATACATTTCTGATTTCTGCTTTGTGACAATTCTCTGGCTTAACTGAATAAGCAGCTTCACAGTAACAAAATATTCTCTCATTATTAAGAAAACATTTGTAGCATTTCAGGATTTTTGAAGGGGATTTTGTTTGTAGTATTTTACAGGATACTGGAATCTAAAATAAGTGTTATATCTGACATGAGACTGATTTTTCTTAACTGTTTTGGGGCACTGTATTTTTCAATTTCTAAGAAATTCTGCAAATGGCATGCAGTTTATATTTCTGCGACCCAGTGCAATCTGTATTATGGACATTTTACTTTATTCCTCTGTGTATGTTACATTGATTTTGATTGACCATAGGCAGTTAGTCCAAATATCCTATCCTGATGAATTGCTGGTTTTAGTCTCGTGTTCTAGTAACCAAAAAAAAAAACCACAGAAGAACAATATAATCAAGAATACTGAAGGGAAACATGTAAGTGAGACCTTTCAGAGCATATTTTTAAGGTACTATTGTAGAAACAGGCAACATCTTTATTAAAGACCCTAATCTTCACATGAAGTGTGTCTCCATTTAGGACTGCCCTCATTTTCTCCTGTTCTCCTGCCTATTCCTTAAGCTGTTTACATTCACTGTTGTTTTCTCTTCATTCCTTGGCTGGACTCTCAACTCTTTATGCACAATTATAACTTCTGTCAGCATATGGCTCACATTGTCTCTGCACAATTCTCTGAGGAAGCAAACTGACTGGAGCTCCTGAACAAATTGCTTTGGAACTCATATGTAAAAATCAATGATTTCTGATTCTAAAAGTTTGGTGGTGGTGTGTTTTTTTTTTCCTACCCCACACCCACCCCTCTCCAAGGGAAGTCATATCTCCAGTTAAAACCAATAAGAACCTTACTATTTGTAACAAGCCTTTTTGTCTCCTCAATGCCAAGTATCCTAGACCATCTCCATCATTCTTACACCTTTAGCTAAAGAACAAAAGCAAGATTTTCAGAATCTCCCATAAAATAAGTATTACAGTGACAGTCAAAGTTGTTAGACTTTTTCTAAAGTATCCTTCCTAAAGCAGAAGGCCTCTGGAAGATGAGGCATCACCTAGAGGACAACAAAAGTCATCTCAATGGCAACAATGATTTTCACAGGGGTGGTAGGACATATCTTACTTTATTTAGTTGTATGTATTTCACCATATGGTCCCTTCTTTGCTTCTCTCCTGTTGAATTCATCTCGGTCACTCAAACAGAGCTAGTGGAATAGTGGCAAAAACTAATGCATAACTAATACTAACACTGTGGCTTGGCCTGAGAAGAAGTCAGGATCAAGCGTGCACAGCTGAAGGGTTTTCTGGCATGTCATCTGCAGAAAGCTCCAGCTCTCTGAGCAGCTGGAAGAAATATTGCAGCTGTTACAGCCCTGACAATCAGCAGGCTCTGCTGAGGATGGCTGCTCTGCAAACAGTCCATTGTGGCATACACAAAATATTCATTGGCCATAAGTGAAAAACAAACTGCAGTTTGGGAGTTCCTGATGAAAAGAGTTGTCCTGCTAATACTGGAAAAAGCTGGTTCTCATCCCAGTTTTATAAACCACATTTTGTAATTAAAAATCAATATAAGTGTAGTGGGGAAGATTTTATTTTTTTATCTGGGCTTGTTGACTTGTCTCAAAATGTACTTTAAATGACAAAGAGCTGCATAAGGTATGATTTTCTTTGCAAAGTTCTTTAATATCACTACACAGGGGAAAGTAAAAGAGCATTACTCCACCAAGAGCTTGGACCTGAGACTGAAAAGCTGATAGCTTTTCAAACACATACCCAAAAAGAGACAAGTGTGTTCCCAGTCACGGTGGCAGGTCCCACAACCAACATGCATGCTAGACACAATGATCAGGAATGTGACTCACCATTGATCCTCAGGGGTCAGGACATTTTTTCTTTCCAAAGTGATGACAGATGGATCTTAATGAACAGATTCCTCAAGTGTGAAAAACAGAAGCCAAAGGTCAACAAATGAAGTACAGATTAAAAGATCTGGATGTCTCCCAAAGGTTAAGGTTGTGAAGGCCTTAAAGCATCAACTATATCTATACAGTTGTTTTCACCTTGAAGTGAAAGTGTTCCTCATGTGTGTAGAAAAGTCTCTTTATGGAAAACCAATGTATAACTATGTCAAAGGTGGAACAGTGAACCCTGCAGGTTTTGATGGTTTGTTTCTTTGAGGTTTGGGGTGGGGTTTTGGGTTGGGGTTTTTGAGCTAGGTGTGTTTTGTTTTGTTTTATCTGGTTCAGTTCAACAACAGAAAGATGCCAGAGGAATTTAAGGATGCAGTATACAATCATCAGGATTAAGAAGCAGGCTGAAATCTGAGCTTGATACAAGATTTCTTGAAAAATCTGCTGGTCAAATTCAGTCTACAATGACCATGAACAGTCATTAATTCGCCAGCTGGTAAATCCACAAAGACAAGCAACAACTACGGAGTCTCAGCTTCTTGCAGTACCTGAAATCAAAGTTCCTTTTTGAAATATCTTCAATGACAGAAAAGAACAGGCTTTTTCACATGACAGGACACATTATAGCACTGTTCCTATAACAGTTTTTTGAAACTAAGATATGAACATCAAAATTATTTCATTTGAGTGAGTTCTCTGTTCCTGGTTGATACTATCACATTCCTAACATGAAAACTAAATGTTATGTTTCTTAAACGTTAGATTATAATGAAAGCAATTTATCTTGAACTGCTGCTTATTACTTATGATTAAAACAGCATCTAAGTTCAATACTAGGTACAATCTATATTGTGGAGGCACAGCGGGCATTGTTCAAATCTCCTATTTAGAAAGTGCATTGAAGTAACAAGCTCTTGTAGAATGTCAGTAATCTAAGAACACCCACATAAATTCTCCAAGATTGCATGTTATTATATACAGTGTAGGCAGAATTATCACACCTAATTAAACATCACAGATAGATCGAGCTTTGTTTATACCTCACATGATAGCCTCTGAGTCTTGAAACTCATCCCCAAACTAGCTATTTATATCAAGGGAAAAAAAAGATCTGATTCTTCACCATCAAAGCAATTTTATGCCTTTTTTTAACTTGTTATAATCAACAGTCAGAATCAATGAAATGTATGTGCAAGCCCAGTTACAAACACAAGGTAGTAAAGAATTTGATTTGGGGAGCATTGTATACTCTGTTTGCATTCATTGTGCTTGGTATACATTGCAACAAAATTCAACAGAAAACAAAGTTGGATTAAATGTGATCTAAAACTTAACACCGAGAAATCCAGAGCCTATGTTCCAGGTCTACCAGAAGTTCTGGGTGGCAAGATCTGCAAATTTTCTTGTAGGTAAGAATGAAATGAGTAATAATACTTAATTTGCTTGAATATAACAAAGTTTCAGTAATCATTCTGAAACAGAATGAGTGTGTATAAATTATTGTTGTTCTGTTCTCATTGTATCATATAACTGGCATTCTATATTTCTCTATATGACCTGTGATTTACTGCTTGCTATTTTCACCCTTGCCTTAGAGATAAATGATACACTTACTGTTTTGCTGGTTTTTGTTGTTGTTTTGTTTTTAATTCAAAACCATTAGCACAGTCTTGAATACACAATGAGGAAAAGTTGGGTGTATTAGATACCTATGTCCAAGTGTTACAGGAAACTCTGCCATTCACAGAGGAGGCAGTGGCATTCACTGTCCACTTTGGTTTACTTCTGTGACTGCTTTTCGATCAGGTAACCAAAAGTCAGACTACCTGTAGATACCCTGCTGCTTAGATACTCTCTTGTTACCTATTTTCAAGAGCAATTACTCTGGAAATGACTTCTGCAAGACTCTTCCTACTAGATCTTCATTTCTTGAGACCTTTCTACTAATAAGTACCACAGGCATTTTGTAAACATGTATTTCTAGGACAGCTATACAATTATATTTATATAATCTTCCTAGATACACCAGATGGTTTAATTATAATAACTAAATTTGCCAGATAAACACTACTGCTTGTTTTATACATGCATTTTTCTGTCAATACCTTGTCTTTTTAAGCTAAACGCTTCTGTGTAATAGCTAATTATATTCCGTGAAAAACAAATAATCCTTTAACCCTGCAGCATTTGGGCCATCATTCTCTCTCAACCACATATGTTATAGCTGACACTACTAAATATCCTTTGCAACTGCCAAAAGAGAAAAACATACTTTTTTTTTCTACACAATAATGCGTATAGCACGCACATTATTTGTTATTTATGAAGACCCTTCATTTGTAAGTCATGTACTAGAGAAACCCAAAAGAGCAAGTGCTACGCAATGCAGGCTATCAACTAACCATACCACTATGCAATTCAGACAAAAGAAGCACCCAGTTTTGTATAAATCTGTCCCAAGGCAACAGATACAAAGGAAAACAAAAAACAAAAAACAAAAAAACTCTAGCATGAATTAAGAATCCCCCTCAACCCAAACAAATAATTTCTTTAGCCATCAACAGGAAAAAAAAAAAAAAAAAGTATTTAATTTCTCTCTTGAACTCTTGGTACCCCTTCACTGACAAGATCAAGCATTCCAGTTTGAAAGTGAGGGCCACAAGATGACCAAGAACTTCATGAGCAGGTGTTACCATTACTGTTATGTACCAGGACATCTTAGATTAAATATTCGGACTTATCTCACTGATTTTTACACTACAGGTCTGTTTTTGTTATTAAAACAGTTTTGTTTGACTAAAATATCTTCATGTAAAGACTTCCAGTGATGGAGACTCATCAAGTCTGTAGATACTTCCCAGTGTTTTTTACCACAGCAGATAACATAAAAATTGTCCCAATTCTAGCCAGAATTTAGACTTCCAACTAAACATTCTGGTTCCAACATGTACGTAGTCTGATTTTCAGAGCTGTTAACCCATGTTATTTATTGAAATGATGACAGTTCAGTGTGGGGAACAGTCTAAATCAAGACATCTGGGATTCTTGGACTCCCTTTAAAATGTGATCAAAATGTAAATGACTGGAAGCTTGCAAAGTAGTCATGGAATCTTAGATCATTCTGTCAGATCAGTGACTCAGGGGGAGGCCAACACAGTAGTAGCTAGGCATCTCAGACTATACAAAATACGCTAGAAGAGTCAGGAGGATTCTCATTTTCCAAGATGTTACAGTCAAAACACATTTCCATGTCTTTCAATGACCATTTTAGGAAGAACAGCAGCTCAAGGCAAGGGTTATACCATCACACATGAATGATTCACAGATAAAGCTGTGGGCTAAAGAGGTTTTTTCCTTATCTGTCCAGAACATGAATTGGATAAGTGGGCAGCAATTGATCATAACTCCTCCACCTTAAAAAAGGAAACAAAAATTGCTGTTCTGGGTATGATCTTGGGAACTCACCAAATGGTAAGACATTCCTTCTTCATTTCTGAAGGAACACAGGAGTAGGTAACATCAGCACCTGATCTGGCCTGGAGTATCTTGCCTGCGTACAGAGGCACTATCATGCAGCAGGCCCAAGAGCATAACACTGTGTTCACACTTCTGTCTTTCACTTCAGCCCCCCACCTCCCACTTACAGCCCTGAATCTGGGCATTGTTTTTCGCACATGAATGTCAGCAGCGTTATAAAAACTCTTTCTAGAAACACCAACGATTACAAAAGTGTGTCTCATTCTTCCCACACAGGAGCCATGCAAATTCAACTAATGTGATACTGACTCTAAGACAGAAAGCCTTCCTGAAAGTCAAGGTACCTTGCATCAGATTTGGCACCACTAGTTTGGGCTCAACATCACGCTAAATTAACGTGGTTTCCAATTAATACAAAAGCAGTAGGCTTACTTCTGTCTGCCCACAATATGCCACATATACATACATATTTGATTTTGAGTGTTGTAAGGGATTCAGAAATTGGAAGCTTGTTGCCACTACTTTCTGCCAACATTTCAAAAGCTTTTTAGATTATTTTAGCTCTTCCTTCTCAGTACTGTTTCAATACTTCATGTCAGAGGATCTGATGTCATTAACACTGACTTCCCTGCTATAGGATCCATCAATTATAATTGCCAAGTAGAGATGAGATGAAACAGAGAACCATAACTGTCCAAATAAAACAATACTTAGCAGAAAACCCCAGATTTCATTAATCTATTTATTATTCAAATTATTATGGATTTATTCCCATTACATTAGCTCACTGCAAATTATTTTCACAATCCTTGATTAGCATGCCATTGATTATGCAATTTTGAAATATTTTCTTGGAGGGAAGTGGTTTCACTTGTTTGTTTGCTTCTATTTTTGAGATACTCAGTTACATTAAAGAGATCATAAGAGGGTTTTGTTTTCTGTCACATACTGGGAAATATGAAGTGTCAAAAAAACTTTTTTCAATTGCTAATGGATCATATAATATGAAACTCCTACCACAGATGCAAAATAGGAACAGTAAAATCAAGACCATGTGCTGCTTCAAAATATAAAAAGCTAATTAAATTTAAATTATTTACATTTCTGGGGAAACTATTAGTTTAGTGGTTCCTCACACTCAAAGAACAGAATCACTTCTTCGTAATACAATGTGTTCGGTTATTTTAATTTAGAGACTGGCTTAAAAAATGAAGTAAAAAAATAGATATATTTAAAGTGTATGTTCACATATAATTGCAAAACTTTCTATAAGTATAAATAAACCTTAATGAAAATCACAGATAGTTCATCTGCTAAGAGTGGAATTACACCAGGATGCGATTAGTGTAAATAAGATGAGAAATCGTGTTGAGTAGACTAAATTAAATGCTGATCAATCTGCCAAGTTTATTACATGAAACCATTACAATTACACAAGAAAAATCATGGTAGCATAATACGGAGAAAGTCTGACCTAAATTAGATGGACTTAGTCCTCAAACAAGAGGACAATTTTCACTGGGATTATTTTGTTACAGACAATACATGGGGGAAAAATGGCATGTGTAGTCTCTCTGGCTACACGCATGATAAATTATTTGGAGGAGAAGGAAATGAGACTTTGAATACCACCCTTTTCAGTTACTCCAACTGCTCCTGTGAATTTTACGCTTTTTTTCTTAAGAAAGAACGAAAGTGCTGAGAGATTTTGTTAGACAGACAGAAAGGCATCACAAACAGATTGAGGGAAAGGAAACTGAAGATCCTGATCCTTCAGCTGCTCCACAGCCACCTCCCCCTAGTGGGGGTCACCATGAACACTGGAAATACGGCCCAGGCAGTCACGTCCCTAAGAAGCACTGATAAAATCTCATTCAGACTAAACGCAAAAAAGCTTCCTATCAGGAAGCTGTTAGACCACAAGCACAATGTAATACTGAATGTAACCAATCTGGACACTCCATAGAAAACTCTGCATTTTTTTTCCTTGATTATGAATCTTTAAAATAAATGACAAGTCATATTCAAGAAAAGATTTTTGATTTGTTTACTGTTCCTTATTCCAGAACTTTCTTCTACGCCAAGATTTTCATAAAATGAAGTTGGTTGTCATTAAGAAAATAACTTAGTCACAAAGAATTTACAAAAGTTCATAGTAACATTGGGCCCCAGCAGGTTAAAATTAAGCATTAAATTTAATTTATATTCAGATAAATTAAATAAAATAATTTATATTGAGATGTTGTTCTTGGAAGTCTCATCAAGGAGAAATGGAATTTGACAGCTAAGGATGTGAAGAGGAAATACATTTCTGAATCGTTTTAAAAATGCATTATATTTTCTTTTTGTTGTTGCTGACATTTTACATCTTAACGAGTTGCATTTATTTTAGTCCTTAAAACTGATTCATCCTTAAGTCTTCCTTACAAGTTAATAATTCATAACCAAAAACCTCATTATTTAAGAATGGATAGCAGGCAGGGAAGGTATAGAACAGAGACAGAAGTGTATAATATTTACAAATAATAATCAAACCTTGCTGGTGTAGGACTATAACCTGTAGGACAATAGCCCGGGCCTCACAATTTATGGCTTTCTAAGAAGAACTCAGGATTTTGCTTATTTAATGACCTCAGATATACTACTTTGTATTACAAATGTGGTGATAAGCACCTTTGATTTAAGCAGATTCATTCTTGGTTGAAAACTATGTCACAAAATTGGATCTTCTTTAATCAGGCCTTAGAAGTGAAATTACAGACAATCTGTTCACTGTGATTTGAGTTTACTGTTATTTATTTTCCTTCTAAAAGCTATACTCAACATCTACAACAGGGCCAGAAACCATACACTTTATAAGAGACCAGTGTTCTTCTGATGACAACAAGGTAAGCAACAAATCTCAGAGCTACAGTTTGGCAAGGGAACAAAGATTTTTAACTGAGCAGTTTTGACAAACTGAAGAACCACAGCACCTGTTTCAAGCCTCTGCCTCCCCACCCCTCAAACGCCCATTCACGTTTCCCATAAATAATTTCCCGAGCATGACAGATAGATCTTATCCATTCAAAAACAATTTATAACCTGCCTCATCTATAGTCCTGACAGACTACTATCAGTTAAGTTAGTAGCACCTGTGGTCATCAAGACCACTGCTACTGGCAATTTATGGATTCCTGCATGCTACTACTGTAACTTCAACCCTTTGCCTCTGTCCTTGTTTCCCATTTTGTCTCTTTTTGTTTTACCTAACACTCTGACTTGGATTTCTTTTGGGCATCATCACTGTCTGTCTACCTAGTACCTAGTAGAGCGAAGCCTTTTTTTCACCTGACAATACTGCAAATTTCAGAATAAGTGCTCAAGGCTGACTGATCAATGAAGAAATTTTGGAATTAATACACACCTTACACCACCACTTAGTCACTATTCCAGAGAGAAATGTTGAGTTATCGTGCCTTAGTTTGTCATGAAAGTAGCTTAGTCCTGGCAGAGTGATCAATGGCATCAAACCTGGGACCATATTGTAGGTCTTCCTTTAGGGCTAGCCTATAACCCTTGTTTACATTTTTTTTTTTCCCACTACAAAATTTATACAAGTATAATTCAAGGATTTTAGTTTGTATTTAACCAGCATTTCTACCTGTTCATCAATTTTGTAACCAAAACGCCTAATAGGCTTCTGGACATCCTGAAGACATCTGCTGTACATGTAGATATCTACTCCATAACTCATTCATAATGAATACAATATTAATTTGAAATATACAGTATTATACTTGTTTCTGTAAGGGAACTCCTGAACACTGTTAAGAATATATTTTTAACAACCTGTACTGGCTAAAAGCCATAAAGCAATAAACAAAGACATTAGGTGCCGAAGTACACCATAGTGCAGTTGTTTTGCTGCGTCCACTTATACAGGCCATATATAAATTCTGGTGAAACAGATATGGAAAGACTCTTTTGACTGGAAACAACAAATCAGAGATTCCTTCCATAGAATACAAACATCAGAGACAGAAATAAAGGATTATGCCATTCAATCCATCACCCCAAAAACGCACATTGTTCTCCTTGCAGGTTATTTTTGAAAGTGTTTTGTTCAGATGCAAGTTTACATGTTTCTGTTATAGTAAGATATCAGCAGAGAGAAACTAAATCAAAGATTCAGGTTGAAAAGGACAGCTTAATAACACAAAGTTGTAGACACATTTTTCACTACTCCTTTCAGCAGCGTTTGGCCAAACTCCCATTGATCCCCCAGTTATTATTAGATAAAACATTCATCTGCCTTTTCACCACTCCCATAGCCACTGGCATCACGTTAAAGAAGCTGCAATTGAACATGACAATTCATGTCAAGCTCAGCACTGCTAATGCAATTGCGATTGTCTCCAGAACAACCTGTAGCGTGACCTCCTTTGTGGTGTATGTAAACTGTATATCTCTCCTTCTATACTGTTCAATATTCCTGGCCCAAACATGCTACATGGCTAAGATTGAATATCTTTGTTTACCCCATTCCATCTCCAAAGCAGGCTGTGAGTGCTTTTTCCTCAACACTGCTTTCCATTCCTCTAGTGCTTGACAGAAACAGACGCACATTTTCTGTTTTTAACTTATGAGGAAAAATAAAGAATATTTGTGCCCTTCCCCATGAATGCTTCAAAAATTATGAACACACTTTTGTCTGGCAATAGCATGGAGGTTCCAGACAGGAGGTGCAATGCCGGCGAAAACAAGTGGAAGACTTCACTGAATTGCAATAGCTCTATGATTTCTGTTTCACAAGGACACACAAGTGAACCTCGCTGAAAATGCACTCTGTGACAGAGTAAGATATATTTGTATCAAATTATGATCTTTATAATCTACAGCACTGCAGATAGTAACAAGGGGAAAGTGCTAAGCACACTGTTGGAATACTGTCACAGAAAAGCTGCTTTTAGGTTACTAACCTTACTCATAGTTCACCAGCCTTGTGTATCAGTGCCCTGGAACATTTTTTTTCCCTTATTTATAGACCAGCAGTAACGATGGAGAAACCCAGCAGAGATCATGAAAAATGAGACTGTGACTTTGAAGAGAGAGAGTAGGATCCTATTACTCCCATTTCTAAGAAAGAATTGCAATAGATAAACCAGGAGAGACTGCTCGAAATTTTTACAAACTGTCCATAGAAGGATGAGGTAAAGTCCAGACAGGCAACATAATAATCATCAATGCTGTTGTTTCATAGATCTGTAACTATAAATGGTGAAAATCTCTCTAGGCTCACCACCTCGGCTTGCTGTTATAAGGACAGTGTTCATCTTAATTGCATCTGTAATAGGCACGTGATAATAGCTGGGGTGTCCGGTTGCCACTTCTTCATGTAAGGAACTCTTTAGATGGCTCTATTGAAATGAGTATAAAAATGTCACGGAATTTGGGAAATCACCATTGTAAATAGTGCTTTGTATAATTTTCTGTTATTCTGGGTATAGATAACCTGGTAAACATACCACACAGACATGAAATACTGCAAATGAATTGCTAGAAATATCTGTTTTGGTCAATAGCAACGTACTCTCAGAAATCTAATGAAGCAATTCTCACTTACAGGTAACAGAAAACAAGTAACCAGCACCTTCTATGATAACTTTGACCTTTACAGGTCTACAGACCTTTACACAGCAAATCCTTTACAGGATTTTCACCCTATTTATATATGATTTGGGGACTAATCTCTGGTTTACCCCTGTGTTGGCCCTTGGAATAAAACAGGTTTCACCCTATGCTCTGAGTTTCTGACATTCCGTGGAACAACACACAGAAATTAGGTGAATGCATTAATTCCACCAAGGACAAAACGTCACTCTTTTTTTTTTTTTTTAACTATTTTGGTGTTTTATATTGAACCTACAGGGCCAAATTTGGTCTTTGATGCAATGAAAAGCAATTACTTTTAGAAATCACGAATATGATTGATACAGCTTAATGGGGTCTAGTTCTTATCCCAGAGAAAACGTGGAAATTTCTTAAAAGTCTGAATCTGAAATAATGCATAAAAGCTATGGAAAAATTATGGCAAAGTGCACCAAAGCTTACATCACTGCTTACCAAGGAATCAAATGGGAAGCTTGAGCTTCAATACCTTTAATTAGGGGGGACTCTGCCTTTCATGAAAGCAAGGGACACGTTGTCCTCTTATTTGTTTTCTGTTTTTACCAGCATCTTTCTAGTTTCTTCAATTTAAGCCAACTTTTATTCCTTAAGAAGCTCACTTCTTGTAAACATTCTGTTTTGCTCTTAGTCACGACAGGCTATTGAATATACTCATTGGATAATTTGGTCCAGTTCAGTGAACGAGAGAATATTCCTGAAGGCCACTGGTTTGAAGTAATTCTTTTCCCGCTTCCCCCAGTTCTTTGTTTATTCTGTGGCTCACAATCTTTCTCTGAAGTTTGTCTGTTTTTAAAAGAACTTACCCTTTTTTAAAATCCCTTGCCCACAGTCTTTCTATCTTTATTTCTACCTGTGCTGACAGTAATCACATGAGGTCTAAACTTGGAGCTTTTAACAATGGTCTCAAAGTGCTTTATAGCATTATTTTCTTTACAAGTTAAACAATAATTTGTGTGTATATATACACACAAAACAATGAAAGCTTTCTGTATTAAAATGTTAGAACTGTTTAAGTAGACAATTACTACACAATTTTAGTAATGTAAGTAGAAATCATTGAGTAAAAAGGTATGTACAACCTAAGTCATATTGTGTTGTTTGTTTGCTTTTTGTAAGCTAAATAAATAGAAAATATGCCGAGCAACCAAAAGAAATGGCATGATTAAGAAAAACAATGTTAAAATACAGGTATCTATTTAATTGTATCAAGGACAGATTATTTTGTACAGGTAGAGCTGTTTTATAGTAAAATACAATTTTTATTTTTTTAAATAAAGCTAAAATAATGAAAAAAAATAAAAAATTGTCTCTGTGTTAAGATTGTCCCTGTACATCAGCTTCTTGAAAGAATAAACTTTGAAAATTGCAGGGTGGAAGAGCTTGTAAAGAAAATACAGACAAGCTATTAACGATAACTCTAGCAAGAGACTCTATGCTTAGTTTTAGATGAGATTTTTTCCCCTCAGCCATGTTCTTATAGTTAGCAACGTATTCAGTCAAGTACAAGTAATGTACAAGTGATGTCACCAGAGCATTGATTTCTGTGTATTTCCTGGTAAAGGCCAGCAATTGACATGTTCGCTCTAGTACCAAGACAATTGTGGGAAAGGAGCAAATGTTTATTCCTTCAGCTAGCCACCACCTAACATTATTTTCACTAGATAGCAGCTTTTAGCCACTGCCCCAGGACTCTGCCCTCTCCAGCTGAGAGGGCACCTACCTTCAAAAGTATAGATTTCTTATGTGTACACAAAAATACAGAGTCAGATTTTCATCTGACCTAAACTACTATAGTTTCATATAAGTCAGTAATGTTGACACACTTCCGCTAAGGGTGGTGAATTTATGTTTCTTCACACTATTTCATGAAATGTTTTCCAAACAAATAGGAAAAAAATTTCCTAGATAAATCTTAAAAGTAGAATGAGAGGAATGTAGGTGTCAAGCATTTGTTCTTAACTTTCCACCAAAACAAAACAAAACAAAACAAAAAAAAGAAAAAGGGAAAACAGGAAGACAAAGGAAGGAAAAAAAGAAGAAAATTTGAAACAAAAACATTTAAAACCTATGTCACCATCGAAAAACATTTTTAGTGCAGGAAGCAATGAATTAGATACTTTTTAGTATTATGAAATTAGTTACAGTTCCTGAAATACTTTCAGGTATCAGAAGTGAGGAACATCCATTAAATGCATACGGCTTTTTTGTATAGTGAAAGAGAAATATTGCTAGGTCAGCTTAGGCAGTAAATAAGTAATACAGCAGTGCATAACTGTGCTACATGTAATTTCTGTATGTTAGCATGTGAAGCATCTGGTATTAGACTATTTCAGTCATGGCACTGGAACTTAGCAATAGGAAACCGTGATACCTGCCAAAAACATTAGGCTGCAAAAAGATCTCTTCAGAAATTATTTTTAAGCAGGCTCAACACTAGAGACACCCCCTAAGAGAGATGGAGAAAATGAGATGTCAGGAATCAACAGAGCCAATACAGATTTGATGCAGCATTTGACAGCAGTTACGTTAATAGCACTTTCTTGTTTTACTGTCCAAAAAAATATCCTGTCAAAACTTTTGATGCAACTGGGACAATATCTCACTATGGTCATCTCATCTTCAGATGAAAACCTCCTGACAAAAACTTGTATTACAGAAAACGTAGAGTTAAGCTTTCTCACTTACCAGTGAGTTCAATTCTTGAGGAATCTATGATCCAAACTTAAGTCAGAGCAAAGATTAGTTTGCTGCAACTTCAACTGGATATACGATGTTCTATTAAAATTTCAGAACAGCTGATCGTAAGGCGTTTAAGGAGGTTTGATCCCAGTTCCCATTCTGTTTCACTGAGTGTTATACATTTCTATCCTCCTAAAAAACATTCTAGCCCGATAAGTTTGTATTTCATCAAAGATATTTTAAGCCAACATCAAAAGACGAACAGACAAAGAAAATACTTCCACTTACTTCAAAGCCTTTCCACTTAAATATCATAATTAGATGTCAAATTTATTGGAGAATTATTTCTGCTTACCTCAAACACTTCTATCAACAATTTTAGCCAGGAAACAGAAATGTATTGCTATGGGGTCGATCAACACTCTAATGTCTCCATTATATTAAATATAGGAAGTGAACACAGACTCTTTCAGAGAAAATTAACATTCTCCTACTAGATAGCAAGAAGGTTAATAAGCATGTTGCCAGCTTAATTAATAAACTATTTTTTTATGGTGAGTTTTGGTAAGTAATTCTTCTGATAGGTGGTTTAAAAGACTGTTGTAAATTCATGTTAAGAGAAGAAAAGAGGATGCTCGTGAGAAGAGCTGGGTAATTTTTAATTTTTTTTTTGTTGTTGTTAGTATTATGTTCATTTGGGAGTAGAGAAAAGGTGAATTCATATAGTCAGCTGTTAATTCTTATTTGAAAAAAAAATTTGAAAACTATAGGCATTATTTACATTCAGATTTTAAATTGTTTTATTTTGAAGTTATTTTCTGTAGAAATTTGTCTATATTTACATTCAAAAAAAAAAAAAAAAAAACTGCCAGAAAACAAAGCAAATAAAGGTCAGTCAGGCTGACCATGTTGTTCTTATTTTGTTTTTCACTTTGCCAGGTGGACCAAATCAGAAGTACTGGGTTACTCTGATCTGCAATTATTTCATTATTATTATTATTTAAAACACTATAGGCACACCAATATTTCTTACCACTTCAATGAGGAATCTTGCCTTTTCTTTCTGCACTGGGCAGAAATACAATACATTGTGTAGAGGAATTCTGTTCTCATCTTAGCCTTTTTTGACATTGTGAATACTGAGAATATTTGCTTGCCTTTTGTCTATTTAAAATTTATTAGAAAATTAAGCCTGATAATATAGTATGCTTGTATGTTTCCTAACATGCCGTGTGGCTAGAAATTGCAGACCCTTTTACTGTCAGAATCTCCCACAAGAACACTGCTGTATTATTATTCTCCAGGAAAGCAGAAAAAAAAACATAACCACACGTAATGTCTAAAATAAACTTTTCTAGTTCTATAGTTAACAAAGGTGACTGCGATAATCTCTTGACATTAATATGATATCTTTTCTCACTTTAAAGAGATCCAGCATACTCTTCACAGTTGATCTATATAGGAATAACTTCTACCACTGAATGAAAACACAGTGACAATATAACGTCATAGAATAGAAAGTTGATAAATGTCTCACCAACCATGTAAAGCTTGTTGTGGGGAGGCACTAAGTCCCAGTTTCAGCTTGGATGGAGTTAATTTTCTTCCTAGCAGCTGGTATGGTGCTGCGTTTTGGATTTAGGATGAGAATAATGCTGATAACACGATGTTGTGCTTGCAGAGCAGTGCTCACACAGAGCCAAGGACTCTTCAGCTTCTTGCGCTGCCCTGCCAGCGAGGTGGCTGGGGGTGCACCAGGAGCTGGGAGGGGACAGAACCAGGACAGGTGACCCCAACTGGACGAAGGGACATCCCACACCATGGGGTGTCATGCCGAACAATAAAACTGGGGGTCTGGATGGGGGAAGGTGTTGCTGCTGTTCGGGTACTGGCTGGGCATCAGTCAGTGGGTGGCAAGCAATTGCATTGTGCATCACCTGCTTTGTATATTCTTTTATCCCAGGGACGTAGTCACGGCACCAAACCTATCGGAGTTTAAGAAGTGTTTGGACTGTGCTCTTAGTCACATGGTCTGAATTTTTGGGCAGACCTGTGTAGTGCCAGAAGTTGGACTCGATGATCCTTGTGGGTCCCTTCCAACTTGGGATATTATATGATTCTATGATTATCATTATTATTTTTTTTCCCCTCCCTTTTCTGTCCTGTTAAACTATCTTCATCTCAACCCATGGGTTTTACTTTTTTTCCAGTTCTGTCCCCCATCCCACTGGGGGGCAGGGGGGTGAAGTGAGTGAACGGCTGCGTGGTGCTCAGCTGCCTGCCAGGTTAAACCACAACACACTGTGACACATATAACGTGGTCTGAGCTTCAACTTCAAATCCTGCCTGAAATGCAGAATCCGTTATAGTTGATGAAGCCAGAATAGGGCAATGATAGAAAAGAGTTTATCACTCACATCTTGCATGTCTAATACATCTTAACCACAGCAGTACTGTAGTTCATCCAAACATGAAAAGGATCTTACTAGGCAAGAAGAAGCTCTAAACGCAACTTATTTCTGTGTAGAACCTTCCACTGTATAAAAGCTGATTCTTTCACATAGTTTTCACCCAATAATATCAAGGTCCATACTGAAGTACTAACTGCCTGTTACATATACCTACAGAGACCTGTGTTCCACTTCATAAAAAACAGAGAAAAGTATACCTTCTGAATAAAGGAATGTGAGGCTTATATGACAGATGTATCTTATTTTTAAAGTCAGGAATCTAAAAAAATCTAAACAGATTATCTAAAGAAATGAATTTTAAGCCATTTAATGTCTAAAGTATTTAACCTAACAGTATGCAGTATAATGACAGTATCTATCCAAAAGCTGCATGCACTTTATTACTTAGAGACCTCAAGAACAACTAAGTGAAATAATTCTGCATGATGAACCAATTCACTACACGGCTTCTGAGACCATGAATGAAATGAAGGGGAAAAAATAAAGGCCTCACAATTCAAAGTCATCCCTTTGCACACTTTTCTCAATTTTGTCTCATCAACTGTCCTATTGTTGTGTTTGTTTGTTTGTTTTAATCTTATTTTGCTGGCTTTGTAAACCAGCCAATAGGACAGTTCATTTAAGACAGAGAAGAAACCAAACATCTGTATTTATTTGCTTGAATTAGATTGAAGCAGTTTAATTTTTGTTGTTGTTTTTTCCCTCAACTCAGTATATTTATAAACCAACACTAATCCTGCACAGAAATGGTCTCTGACAGTTTCCCCTGCTTTATTTGGTGAAGGATCAGATGCAAAAGGCCATTGTCCCAGTAGACAACTCAGATTTCATTAGTGAAAAGGACAGGCATGTACAAATATCTGTCCTTACATAAACTCAGTAAACTGCTTGAAATTATGTTTTATGTTGGGAGCAGTAACTTTCCAAATCCACAGGGACTCGAATACAAAAATACCAGAGTTCTTCTGGGTCCACTTGGAGAGTGTTTACTGTTTACATTTCATTTTCTCTGTGCCAAAGGCACAAGACAGTTGCAGGGAAAAACAGCAGCTCTGCCATCCCCATGTCTTTGCAATCAGCCTTATCATTGATTTAGCCATAATTTCCTTGTAAACTTCTTCAGAAATCATTTATCCATTTTGGCAAGCATGCCTTAAGTGTAACATATACAACCTGAATACACAAGAACATTTTAATTCTAAAACCAATGCAAAAATTTTCTCCTTACGCTACTAACCATATATATCAGAAATGCGCACAGCTAAGCTACTGCTGAACTGAGCCGACTTGTGCAAAGCTTTCACGACAACATGAATCATAAAAGTATTGTTTTGATAAGTTCAATGACACCACCAGAACTGCCTGATGACAGCTGCTTTATGCTTTCCCTAGGTGTTACATGCTTTCTTTGCAAACTAGTATAATCTGAGTGCCACATAGATCTTTGTGTCAGACTTAAGTGAATAGTTGGGGAATGAAGCTGGTCAATAAGGATCTCTTTGATAGCAATTCTGAAAAACTTGAAGTGCATCAGACTGCAATATTTTTCCTCAGTATTGCTGAAATCAATAACAGGTGCACAAGCTAAATCATTTTGATATAGGAGAAGATTCTGAGTGTACGAACCTTAAATTGAAAGGCAGGGTCACATAGAGCTACCTATATTAATTTCAACTAAGTCAGTAACATGAGAAAAAAGGAAACATAAGAAATGCTTCAGAAAAAAACACTGAACAAGAAATACAAATGTTACTTTCCCTTTCGATGAGAAAATTGAAAAAAAAAACAGCTAAAAAATAAATTTCTTGCTAGGATAGTAATGATATCCCACAAAACCTGTTATTCTTCCTCAGAGTAAACAAACCATATTGAAGCTAAAACAAAACCACTAACCATTGCATGCAAATAAGTCTCCCAGACTAGCCAGCGCTTCAAATGAATCTGCTGATAATTTTTATGGAGTCCATCACACTTTTGCATGCACTTCTAAGGCAACATGCTGTTATTTTATATTCTGAAAACAAAGCTACCATTATTTTCCATATGGCAGTTTGTTTTATCTGAGTCCTGCAGTGCACAGGCTTATCTTAAAAGACTGAATTCATCTGTCGCAACATAGTTCTTTTTTCAGTCTGTTTTCCTTTCACTTCAATAGAAATTATTTCCTCTTGTACGTCATTTGTTCTTATCAATGAAAGGTGACATTTAAAAAAAAAAAACACATGCACCTATAGAAGTAATTGGGCATTGCTTCCTGTGATATTGCTATGATAAAATTTCCGAGTCCTACTAGAAAATCAGAGAACACAAGAAAACTAGAGGATACTATAAAAACATATATATGCATACCTTTTTAGGAATTGATTTGCAGATAAAAGCTGTATTGGCATGACTTTCAGGGATGCTCAACCACTGTAAACTGCGTACTCAGCACCCCAAATTCAGTTTTCTAGAAACAGCTGGTCTCACTGAGGACCTATAGTCAGTGCACAACAGAGGAACTCTAAGCACTTTAATGGAGCTACTCAGCATCTTTCATGTGAGAGCAGAATGAGGTCCCAGTGCTTAAAACAAAGTACAGTTGTACTTCGCATAGAAGATGCAGCCTTTCTTCTGTGGAGACTGTTGGATTCCAAGTAATGAGCTGAGCACACAAAAAAGCCAACAATTCAAGAATTATATAAATATTGCACCATCTTTTGAAGCACTGCAATCCAATGCGTTACATATTTTCAGCAGATGTTCTCTCATGTTCAAATTGTTTCCATCACAGACTTGCTGTGGGTGGGAGGGACTCTGTAGATGTGCAAATACCCCTTTGTGTGTGCACGTGAGTGTATAAAAGTGACACACACTCATAATAAAGGTTTATATACACACACATAAAGGTTTCCACGGTTCCTAGTTAGGTACCTCAGAGAAAATGTCACTCATTACCTGGCTACAGAGAAAAAAGTTCCAAATCTCTTCTCTTAAGAAAAGGTTGGGGGAGAGAGTGAGCCATATCACCATGCCTTTTTTCAGGAAAGTCTCAGCAAATCTGTGCGATTCCAATAAACTGCCAAGCACATACCTCTGAAAACCTTCCTCAGCTTCTCCTTGCTCTTTTGCAAGGACTTGCAAACTAAAAGATGGTAGATCTACATTAGATACAAGGAAGAAATTCTTTTCTGTGAGGGCGGTGAGGCACTGGAACAGGCTGCCCAGAGAAGCTGTGGATGCCCCGTTCCTGGAGGTGTTCAAAGCCAGGTTAGACAGGGCTTTGAGCAACCTGGTCTGGTGGGAGGTGTCCCTGCCCATGGCAGGGGGATTGGAACTAGATGAACTTTACCAGTCCTTCCAACCCAAACCATTCCGTGATTCTGTGATTCTGTGACTTTTGCAGTGTAGAATTCACATCACCTATGGTAGGTTTTTCTTCTCTTTCGGCAGGTATGCAGCTGTCTTTCTGGTCTTTTCAGCACTGCTCTAGAAATCCATACCCCTCTGACCTAACTGCTTCATAGCAGGCTAATTCTTGTACAGCCAAGAAAGTTATTTTAGTTTCTCTACCGCTAAACTGGTAATATAAACACCTACTTCGCAAGGGAGTTCTTCAGCTTAGTTATTTGTGGAATATTTGAAATCATAGAATCATAGAATCATAGAATTTCCTGAGCTGGAAGGGACCCATAAGGATCATCAAGTCCAGCTGCTGGCTCCACAAAGAACCACCCCACAATACTCTACCGCTATCCTGCTTTAATGGCTGGGTGTTTGCAAAATTAAAAAAAAATCATTACAATAGATAACAACTGTTGTATGGTGAGTAACAAATCACCTTCCCTATTAATCTTCATTAATAGTTCAATTATTTAATTGTAATTGCTTATTTAACTTCATGACTTTTTAATAGGACATACTCTGTGTTTGCTTGTTTTGCCTTTTTTATTAAAAAAAAAGGTACAGAATCAGCACTGGAATAAGCAGACATAGATACCTATGGATGTTTATTCTTATAATCTTTTCTTTTACCTCTTAGTTTAGGTTTCTCAGTAATTTTGTCAGACATTTTTAGTTAGACATACAGGTTTACTTAGGAACCCAGCTTACCAATTTACTTAGAAAATGCTAACCAAGAGAGAACCTGTAGGCATTAGAATGATCTGAGACCAATGTCTTACCCACATATGTATGTACCGCTGTATCATAACTAAAGACCCATACTGCTTCAGCTCTGTCTCATGGAAGCATTAAATTGCTCCCCAAGCAATATGAATACTAGTGCAAGTGCACACAAATGCATACAGGTTCTTTTTGCAGTCTTGGAGATGTCTGGACAACTCACACCCACGGTTTTGTCAGTATCCTGTATCACATCACCCAGGATAGATATCTAAAGCTACTAAGAAGACTGAAGAAAAGAACATCAGGAACATTGCCTGAGGCAGTGCATTTACTAACTCAAGCTTTTAGCTTATTCATTGAACTGGTTCACCTTTCATGGTTGACTTGGTTGGATAACTACCTATAGAAATTATTATTAAAAAAAAGCTGGAAAAATATTTGTGCTTTGCTGGAGATGAATAGTCAAAACACCTACTGTGTTGCCTATCAACAGACAAGTAAACACAGCTATATTTGCAAGCAGTCAGCTTGCATCCACCCCCAGGTCACAGTCTACACATACAGCTTGCACACTTGCTGCAAACAAAATCTGAGCCATGTCCCTGGAGAACAGTAACTGTCTGCTCTCCACGTGAGTGCAGGAGCCTGTCCCAACCCACTAGATGAAATAGAAAACTGAAAATTGTGGGTTTTCTTGTTGTTGTTTTTGCACAGATGCTATTCTGTAGCTGTTCTGTTGGTATGTCCTAAAACTGCCTAGAGAAAGTAAATTCTGTCCTTGCTTCCAGTATTTTTCCTTCTCTTCTTTCATACTAATAATTGCTTTTTTCATCTCTCAGCCACTCAAGACCACAGTATCTCCATTCCATCTTTGTTCTCCTGCCCTTAACTCACATATTTTACAGGCTCCAGCCACTTGTTCCACTGCAACAGTTTTAAACTTTATTCTTCACTCTACAGTATTCCATTTCAATAATATATCATTATACATTAAACTAACTCCCCTGCTACTCAGACACATTTACATTACTTATCTTTTCTGGAAGTCTGTATAGGTGGTATTTTTCACTATTTCCAGAACTGAATCTAATCTATGGCTATATTATTATATCTTCCATTTTTGAAATAGTTGCTTGACACAGTATCTAAATGACAGATTATTGCTTCTGCTAGGTAAGGGGATCAACATTTTGCCTTAATTGTAATGATTCTGATGGAGTGCCTTGTTTTTGGTTGAGAAGCCAGGCAGATTACAGGGGCTCATAAAAAAGTGATACATGAAAAGGGGCTCCGGTAGTGTCAGTTACTCTAACTGAATTAGATTATACTTTTAGATCCTCAACAAATTACAAGGTGTGTACATATAAATTTGAAGTGCAGCACAAGTCCTGATATATAAAGACTTGCTATCTTTAGAGATGACATATTAAACTGTTGTTGTTTTTTAATGTGGAGAATGGGAAGCACATAAATTAGATGATTTTTTTCATGATGAAAATCATGCATCTGTGGCAGTGAGATACACCATTACCTGGGTACTTCACAAAGGCACTAATCACTGTACACATCCACTGTCAGTAAAGGATGTAAGCCATTCTTCCTGTTTTTTTCACTTCATGTATTAATCAAAAAAATCCACAGATTGTAACATCCACTCTTTTGCTAATAAGATTCAGATCCTACTGATAGGAGCTGACATTCCTTATTTCCTTTTCCACAACTAATTTTCATGCCGGTAAGTGATGAAGTCCAAAGAAAGATACTTCTGAAACCTCTGCACCTCATCCCTACATTCCTTCTGGAAAAGGTGCCATCTGAACAACATGGATTATGCTTCTATTCAATTCAATTGCTGATGATCTTAACTTTTGTATCTACCTGCAATAACACCATTTAGGATGTGCTACAGAAATCACACACATGATGTGATCAGAAATACACTTTTAATGGTGGATATTTAAAGTGATTTCACATTTATAGTTGTCAATGCTTATGTCATTCTCTGAGGAGAAAATAGACACTGGCACTAGCACATGGGTTGTTTTTTCATTCGTTTTTTCTCTTTTCATTTCAGATGCACAACAGGTGCTTGCGGGAAAACCACTATACTAACCTGATCATACTCACCATGATAAAATTCTGAGAGGCAACTCGGGGAGGAGAACGACAAAATGCATTTGCATAGTTTGCACTGCTTTTTTTATTTAGTTTAGGAAGAAAGACCTGTGAGGCTTACAGAATTGTCAAAAACTGTAAGCGTAAAGGACCCTTTGGTATTTCTTAAAGCGCTAAATAAAAGGTCCTTTGGATTCAGAGCTAAAGCCAAACTAATGAAGTCAGTCTTCACAGCATTGAGAGCTATCTTTGGAGGGAAAGTGTGGTGTGGGTAAACCATTCTACTTCCAAAACAGTTTTAGTTACTTCATTAGAAGAAATAATTTGTTCAGATAATGCTGCTCTGGACTGCCCAAATCCAGTTTCCAGACTGCATTCAACTGCAACCACACAAGACTCCTGTTGTAAATTCTAAGATAAATATATACACAAAATCATAATATNTTGGTGGAAATTCCCAAGCACTTACAAAAAGCTCTGGGTTACCACCAACTTATTCCAGATTTATACACCTGATGTGTAAATTTACTATGCCCATATAACATATGCATGAAGTAGTTCATTCAGTGTTCTCTGCTACCTTGGTTGATGCAAGGATCTTGCTTTCATATTTACTCAGAAAAGTTTTCTAGAATGTTTGTTGTTTGCTCATTAAATTACCTAAATGCTTTCTAAAACAGATTAATGTGTGCACTACCCAGATCAGACATTAGGTTTCCTTGACTCACTAAAAATAACTATTCATTAAAGCGGAAACAGAGTAAACAGCTCCAGAAAGAATGACTGAGGAAAAACTCTTGCCAAAATAAAAGACAAGGAAAACAAACAAACAAACAAAAATTTTAAGGGTGTTTACCTTGGATGTGGAAGGCTGCATTACGGTGCCCTGGGTGCTGCGAGGCCTATCCCAGCAGCTTCCAGCCAACCCAGCAGCACCCTGGTGTGCCAGCTGGAGCAGGGAGGCCAGGGTGGGGCAGTGGGTTCAGCTGAGAGCCCAGATCGCTAGACAAGCTCTTGGTGACGAGGCAGGTCCAGCGAGAGTAGCCAGGGTCAAACACAGCCCAGAGACGGCCAGGCAGAGGCCCAGCTGTGAGGCGGTGGGCGCTGGAGCTCAGGTGAGGCCCAGCGTTGGAGTTTGGGCCCAAAGCAGCTCCTGTGGGATGGGGCAGGCCCTGGCCCGTTCTCCCCACAGCGCTGCTGGGGAGCCTCACCCCAGGGCCCCGCATAAGGGGACAGCTCTTGGCTGCGCTGGCCCTGGGCCCCCCAAACAAATCCCCCCCCCAGAGGGGGATGAGCCTGGGGCCTGGCATTAGACACCTTCCAGCCTGTGCAAATAGCGTGCTATTTAGACTACTCTGGGATAGTTTTCTTTTCTCTGCATGCTCAACTTAGTCCCCACACAAATATTTTGAAAAACACTGAAGAGAAAGAAAACTCAAACTTTCAAAAAGTGCTTTGGGATATTAAGATAATTGCCTACTCAGAGAGAGGTAAACACATCAGGAGAGAATGCTGCCTTCCACCCTGATCACAGGGAGTAACTAGCCATCAGAGATAATGGAAAATCTACCACTGAAGAACAGGATACCTTTGTCCATCAATAAAAGATCTTCAGACGCACATTATCTTTGCAGCTCGTAATAACAACATACATGAATCAATATACAGGTGGGGATGCAGAAGGCAATCCCAGGAGTTGATCTGCAGTCCTTGGGTCCAACTTACAAATAATGTTTTATTCTTTTCTCTTAAGAATATTTAAAATCATTAAGATGGAAAATTTATTCCTACTGGGGAAAGCCAGCCCCCGAAAATGAGTTTTACCTTCAGTTCATGTAATGAATTAATGAAAAAAAAAAAAAAGGTACAAATGTCTCATCAATTCCCTTTGATCAGAGAAAGTCCTTCTATGCATTCACACAGAACTTTTATCTTCCCTCCTTTGCCTCCCTCTCCCGCACCCTCACCTTTTCTTCTTCCCTACCCCAAACTCCCCAAGGTAAGTTTTCCAGACTTGTTGTCTAAGAAACATGGTGGCTTTAATTTGTTACACAGTCTTTTATATATGAAATCATCTTAGGAACATGCTATTTCTCCTAGCAAAACATTATAACTGAAAGGAAATCTTTTCTCTGCAGTAGGTGTTAAATAACCCTGTGATTGCATGTCCTCACATGCTGCAATTGTTGCGTTGTAAACTACTAACTTATGAAAATAAATAACCAAATATATGCACAATTAAAAGGACAAGAAATCAAAGACAGTCCTCCTCTTTTTCTTTCTTTCTTTTTTTTTTTTTTTTTTAATTATTTCTCTCAGTATTAGACTTACTAGATTTCAACATACTGCTATACTCCTGACAGTTCTTACTTTCAAAGGAGTAATTGAAGAACCCTTTTAGGAAATTAAACAACCTCAACCTCCAGGGCTTTCACAGCTCTGAATTTTTACCCTCACACAGCCTGTTAGATTCACCTTCTTCCTTTTCAGTTTGATGCTGTCAACATAGATGCCAGTCATAGTACAGTCATGGATTTTGTCAATATTATAAAATCATTGTCTATACATAATTTTCTTCTCTTGCATATGCAAAAGCATGAACTGCCATACTTACCTGAGTCAGCTTACCCGACTCTGTCATAATGGCAAAAGGAACACTGAGCAAAAAGATACCACTAAATTAAATTAAATAAGTGGACATAGCAAGGGATATGCCAGGAAAAGCTTTTCACATACAATTAACTGAGACTCACCCCAGCTACAGCACCAATGAGATGGGGCAGCCATGCCCAGGGAAATATGAACACCCTTCCAAACAGTGTCAGTGTTGGGCTCTTGGGAGCAACCCAAGAACATCAGATCCACTCCAGGCGCTCTGCTTCTGCACAGTGGCCAACAGTCTCTGGAGTTAGTCATAGCCAGGGTTGGGTCAGGCTGGCAATCTGATCTGTCCACAGTGATGTTGTGCTACACCTTTCCAACAGTTTCAGGTATTGTTCTCTTGGCTGTTGGTCCACAGCTCCGATCACGGCTCATTACCCTCAGGTCTTGTTTGCATTGCCCTGGTTGCAATGGCTTACCATAGTCAGCCTGTTTGTCTTGGTCTCAACTCTTGGCCAAGGCACAGCTGCATTGCATGTCACTTGGCATATTAGATTTACAGTAATAAAATTTATAGTCATAAAGAATGAAGTTTTCAAACAGCGATCATTTGATATTTTAGTACAAGCTGCTTTCTTTCACTTTGTCATATAAGCTATTGGTATTTGTTTCCATTTTTTACTCCAACACAAGAAAGGTTATTTTTCATCAATTTTGTGCAAGCTAGGTATCATGTTTGTTGCAGTAAATGAGCCCATTAGCACTTTTGGACTTGATCCATAAGTCCTTGAAGGCTGCTTCCAGGGCAGGAACCAGAGCCATACAGTAACTATGACTCAGAGCAACCTGCACACTCAATACAACTTCCAGACCACCAGAGGTTAGATCCATATAGACATAATATTTTAAATAATTTCAAGTTATTATGGTCAAGTGAGTTTAAATGTCAGTATTTATGGGCTTCGTACTGACAGAAACACGGAACAAATTCTTCCAAATCCTCAGTGACAGGTAAGCCAAAATGCTAAGCTATATAGAATATAACCTGAACACAAAGAAAAGAATGACAATTTTCTTCTAAGAGGTTAATCTGGAAATACACTTGGGTAGCAGATCACAACATGGCAGGAAAACCACAAAACTGTTTTGTTGCAGATTTGGACTCAGATGCTGTGCTAGTCTCAACTTGGAAGTTACCCTGCATGTTCTATTGTTTCTTCATACTATACAGCACACCAGCTTTCCTAAATGATGCCCAAACTCCTAACATGCATAAACATTTTGCCCTTAGTGAGGGCATTAACACCACATTTTGACATTCATTTTATTTGGAAAATGTTAGATTGCATTATTATTCCAGCTGCCTCCTTTCCTTGTACATATCCCCAAAGGACTATTACACAAAGGCAGATGAAGTGATGAAGTAAAATGACATGACACAGAACTGGCTGTTAGCTCTCTACTAGCATGACTCACAGGAAAACACAATCAGGGCAATATTCAGTTAAATCCAAAAGGTTGTGGGTTTTTTTTTAGCTTTTTTTTTTATAAATTTAAAAAAATAAAGCATCATTAATCTATAGTTATAGCTGTGCAAAGATAGCACAGAAAACAGGAGCTTAGTAGAATTCAGATAAGCATTAAACTTAATAGGCTTAATGCGAATATGTGAAATAGGATAATTTTTGAGAGATACAAATCCTCAAGCTCTAAGGCATACACCAACAAGGAAATGAGAGAAGCTAAAAATTCCATTCCATTATGATCTACTTTTTGGAATAGACATCATCAGGGATCAGCACACTATCTTGATCACGTTTGATCCAGTGTGAATTCTTTCATTTATTTATTTACTTTTGTTATGCCTTTACTTATATATAAGCCATCAGGACAAATTCTGACCTAAAAAAATCTACATATAGATCTTTTGATTTTCATCCTTAACCAGAAATTAGTTCATCTTATGAACCTACCTACTTCCCTGCATCTCTGTATATTAAAATATTTTATAGAAAATGAGAGAGTGCATAAAAGTTTTTGATTTCTAAGCTTAGGCAGAAAGTGTAACCGGACACAGACAGTTCTGTGCTTACACAAAACATTACGGGAATTAAAGACAAAGCCTGAGCCTTGGAAATAAGAATTCTTGGTTTCTTGTTGGAAATGGAACCTGAAGTTCATAGTCTGTAGAGGAAGAGCTATTACATAACCAGGATAAATCTCATTTACTGGTCCTGATTGCTTATCCTGGGATTTCAAAATATTTTGTGAACCTAATCAAGCCTCACAGCACTTCCTCTGAAATAAAAAAAATAATAATAATAATAAAAAAATTTTAAAAAAGGCATTTTTAGCCTCACTTGACAGATGGGTAAACTGAAGCACTGTAAAGCAAAGGCACTTGCATGTGTAAGAAAACTAGCTGAAAAAGTTGTACAGTCATAAGGTTTATCTTGGATTTAGGATACCTGGATCCAAATTTCTGCTCACTATAGCAGTCAAATACTAAAAAGTCAGTCATAGTTCCCATCATGTGTGCCAGGTACTGGACTTTTAAACAGTGAGCACTGCTATTGTTTCTGCAACATAA
This sequence comes from Anseranas semipalmata, assembly GCA_013399115.1. Taxonomy (NCBI): domain Eukaryota; kingdom Metazoa; phylum Chordata; class Aves; order Anseriformes; family Anseranatidae; genus Anseranas; species Anseranas semipalmata. The sequence continues at coordinate 246,288 of VXAA01005072.1, forward strand.
TAAGTATTGCTTGCATTATGTCAGAACTGAAACCATTTATTTCTTTCATGCTTAAATCTGAAATGCACAACTGAGGTATTTTCTTCCGTATACTATCTGTAAAACCCCAGATAGCAAGCAAATACTCAGAGTATGCCTAAGAAAATACCTACAGAATTAAGATCAAAAGAAAACACAATTATATTCACCTGTTTCATGCTAAAGTGTGTCCAGAAGAGGAGCTGTGCTTCTTTATTAACCTTTACTTGACATATAGGAGGTTTGGGTTGGTGCCTCTTCTTCATCCTGTCTTTTCAGAGAAACCAAAGAGCCCTCTTCAGTTTGTAAAAGGAACAACTTATTTCCAGTATATACTGATTTCGCGCTGGAGGGCTTTTATAGTTCCTCTCTCATACCATCATCATAACTGTTGTTACTCTCCAGACAGTGCATATACAGAAACCCTACAGTTCGGATGCATAACTTGGTTGCTATTCCAAGAGTCTGGGCTTTCTCTCTGGGGATCTACAGTCTGTGTCTAATTTCCTCATTCATGCAACAGCATTAATAATACCTTTCTAGTTCACAGTATAATAGATACATTAAAGATTGTGAGGGATACAAATAGGAGAAAAAGTAGGGCAGACAGTTAAGTTAGGATTTTATTAGGATTCAGTAAAGCACATGTAGGCTCCCAGTGATCAACTTTCAACCATTATCTTACCCCCCCCCCTTCCACCAACGAAACAGAAAGGCTTATCTTTTTCAATAAGAGGGTCAAGATCAGGGAGTTATGAAGTGCTCAAGCATGAGAAGCTGCCATGTGCCTGGATGCAGCTACAAAATGCCATAACAAAGTGGTCTTCATCCTGTGTTGACCTCAACATTAGCTTGCGTGGTTGGCCTTTTAATCAGCTCCTTAACTCATTTCATAATCCACCTCATACTTTCCTGGCATACCTCCCATAAACTGTTGAAATAGATAGTTCTGAAGAACTTGCATTGGATTTTATTTATGTTTCCATACTTGGAGTTAAGCTTTCTAAAAAAATCTGTCCTCTTAACTCTCAGGAAAGAAAAAAAAAAAAAAAACTCTATGTTTTTGCAGCACCTTTGCACAAAGGGCCTCTTAGTGGCCTGCCAGCCTCCACACTGACAGTCTTATTTGCATAAGTAAAGAAGCAGGAAGTGCAAGGAGACAGATGGGTGAATATTAATTAATGTTTGTGAGGCCGGGGAAAAAAGTAATTCGAAATTTCTAAACCCCACGTCCCAAACAACCTTGCCTTATTTACTTTACCATTTAATGTTAGCAGACAGAATGTACTAAATGCATAAGGAGCTACAAGCTTTACATTAAGTATTTCTTGAAAGATAGGCACAGAGGGACACACAGCTAAGACTACTTCAGTGCAGCTCCTCCAGACACTAGCAGAGGACAAAAGTCATTATTTACATGGTAGAAAACTGTTACAACCAGAAAACTATGTTATTTGATATTACTGGTAGCCGGAGGTTCCAACCCAAACTCACCAAGAAATAGAATTGTAATTCTGTTACTGAAAATCCGATTTGATTCTTGATTAGATACCACAAATAGAGCTAAAAATAGTAAAGGTTAAGATGTCATCGTAAAGTCTTATACTTCATGGTTTCTGAAATGCAAACCACATAAGGTATACTATCTTTATGACAAACGATTGCCATTACCGTGAAGGCTCTTTCTCACTGCCAGATTAAGCACAGCAGCTGTGATGTTGAATGTGCTCCATAATTATCTCAGAATACAGCTGCTTCTGGATCAGGTACATCCAAACATTACATCTGCTTTAGTTCTGAAAACTGGAGTATGTACTCCTAAACATGGATAGCATGCTATTGTATATATTGTGCTAAGAACGTGGTGGTGTTTTCGCCACCAAGTCAGCACGTGCTGAATGACTACGTTAAGTATGTCCATATTGAGCATCTACTGTGCTAATATATGCACTAGACACTGGCATACAAATATTTTGCTGATATTACTGCATTCTGATACAATTTTTTGTAAGACTTCATCAAATACCCACTTATACTTCAGTATGAAAAGGGCAGCTAGCTTTTGCATGATTTGAAGACGATGGCGGTATAATAAGTCAGATGAAAGAACAGCCTTGAAATGAGAACATATTTTCACTATTTTCATTTTCTCTTTTTTTTTTTTTAGGTAGGAAGAATGGGACCTAAAATGTATTACTGGATAAAAAAAAAGTTATGCCACTGATAAGCAATTGGACGCGATTTTATTCAGTCATGGTAGCAATTCACTGGACCTGATCACATGTAGCTGAGTAAAATCTTAAGTTCTATTAATTTTGCTGTGAATTCATTCACTGTATGCCCGGCAATGACTCTGGAAAGTTGGGAAAAATATATTAACACCTGTAGAAATATTTACAGATCAGTTTTCAACTATACTTTTTTGAATATGAACAAAAATGCCTTCTGTTAATTAGCATACACTTAGCATCTTCACTGTAGACAGGTCCCAAAGTATTAAACAGTAATCAGTTCATAAACAGAAGAAAGGCAGCCACAACTGGAACAAAACACAAAAGATCTTCAAGGGATCACACAAATTCCATTGAGCAGAGCTGCCATTGCCTTTAACAGAGTAAGGACCAAGCCTTTAAAACAAACAAACAAAAAAAACAGGAAAAAAATAAAAGAAGGAAAGAAAAGAGAGACTACACAATATTTTCATGCAGAAGTTAGGCAGACCTTTAACCTCAGGGAAATTAATAGAAATTTTTGAAGGCACAGTAACCACTTAAGAAATTAGAATTCTATCTGTATGTCATGATTACTTCTCTTGACAAAAAAATGGTGGGCCAAAGTTTTTAGAAATGCCTTCTTATTTAACTTTCTTACTTACCGTTTCATTATGAACATCAGCTTTCCCATTCGACTAAAAAATTTAACATCCCTTAAAAAGCATGGCAAAATGTTTTCTCTTGCAAGAATATATAAAGAAATAAAAATTATACGTATATGTATGTGTGTATGTGCATTCACACATGGTATACATACAGGGACATCAACACTTTAAAAATAGAGTTGCAATAAAGAATTTTGACAGTTCTTGCAAAAATGCTGTTGTTCCATAACCTTTAGTTAGTTATGCTCAGATCCAACTAGTAAAAAAACAAACAACAACAACAACAAAAAAAAAAAAGACAGGGAAAAACACAAAATAATCCTACTCCTAAGGCACAACAGTTTTCCTGAAATCCCAAGGAGGTCTTTATCAAAGTGGAAAATTTTATCCAGCTTCATCTAGAATTTTAGCCAAGGAACAGATGAGGCAGAGCTCCCAGACAACTGCATGACTTCCCATTCCAGTCAGAGTCCCTCTCCCACATGCCTGCAAGAACACACAGAACTGGCTGCCCAGCACTGTGCACCCAGGAAACATGGTCCCTGAGAAAACTCTCACTGTGAAATCACCCTGAGAAATCACTCAATGATGACAGATGAAAGTTCACTGACCTGAAGGTGATTTCATGAAACAGTTTCAATTTCAGTCTACAGAGGTTCCCAACTACAAAATGATGACAGAAGTCTAAATGATGAACCAACAGATACCGCCAGTTTAAAACACCCAGCCTTTCCTGAGTTCTAGACCTGTGGACACTGGTTTATAGTATAAACTTTAAGCAGAAATGATAGTTCAAAGAAAGAGGAATAGTTTTTGTAAAAGTTTTCTAAAACAAAGCACCTTTAACCTTTAAAATACATAGGACTTTTACTCATCAAGATAAAATACTTTTAACGTACCTTTTCTTGCATGTCTCCTTACTGTACTTTAGCTATCTACAGTATTGCAGTAGCCATCCTTACTTCATGCACACATTCTCACATCAAGAAGTCTTCTCTAACCTTTGTAGTCTTCCTTTTTAGCAGTAGTTAATCCTACTTGCAATACACCTCCTTACCCCCACTTTTGTTTCTTCAGTCTTTCTCTTGGCCAGCTAAGCAAACCTTCAGTATTGGACTTTCAGATTCCTACATCAATAACTCCACCTCTCCCTTTTTTGGAAGACTCTTACCCCTTAAAACACTAATTCTCTGCACCTAGGCTAGATAAAAATAGTTCACAAAAAGCCATACCATTGCTCCACTTAGGCAACAACTCTTAAGGTGTTGACAGTCTTCAGTGATTCTCCTGTCTCCAGGCTATGTAGCCTGTTTTCTGAATATGAGATGTAAGGGGCAATAATATGGCAAAATAATAATAGTGGATTGAACATATTGTCTCAGAATTCAGACTATTCACAGATAGATTCCCAAGTCATGACATAAATCTGTATCTCAATATAGAAATAGATACAGACAAGACATTACTATATTTTGTACTTCTATTTTATATACGGAAAAAAAAAAGGCCAAGATAATTAATTTCAGACTTTTGAAACCTATTGTACTTACTATTAATATAAAGGCTACATGGCAGGTCTCATTTCTACTTTATTAAATTTCAAGTCTCTGAGAAGATAACAGCTGAGTTATATACCCTCCCCAGATGAGCTAGCTGGTGTTATAATGGAATCAAATATCACTCCAGGAGCACTGGCAGAGTCAGGTTTTCATATGAACTATTTCTTCTAACAATACTGAGAAGATCAAGATTTTCCATAGTGAGCAGCAAAACTAAAGAGAAGAGTGGAGGTGATAGAGTAAAAGGGTTAGAAATAGGAATAAATTCCAAATTGCCATTCATTCGCTGGAGTACAGAACTCAGCTGACCTAGTATCAAGAAGATTATCAGGAGTTTATTTGTCTCAAATGGTATAAATAACACATAAAAGCACATTTTGCATATGCTTCTAAAGACACTGCAGCCGAATTGATCCTCTAGCATCTGTAGTGCCTGTGAGTATAAATCACAGGATGCCCAGCAAAGCTGGGATTTGAAATTGAGCTGGAACAGCTCAGAAAAGAACACTGTAGTCTCCTCTGAGGTGTATTAATCTGCATGAGTAGCATGGGGGGAGAGGAAGGAGGGGGAATAAAAAAAGGATGAAGAATGGAAATAAAATCAAGGCAGAGTGTTACAGAGTTTAACTCCTAAGTGACAGATTTAGGGGCTAGCCCAAACCACACAGACAGGAGCTGCTTTTCCCTCTATGTGCCACTGATAATAAATGTAAATGAGGACTTTGATTAACAATGGTGTTATACCCATTGTAACTACAACTGAATTTGGGAGGGGTCATTCAGATTTCTCACTATATGATTAACATAAAAGCTGGAGAAAGTGAGCGCATCATCTGAAAAGACAGCTGGTAATGAGCACTCCTGGACCATGTTCCAGTATTTGCCACATGCACTGGACAATCATATATGTGCATTTATAAAAGAGGACACAGCACATAATTTTGAGAGTGTCTAGAATTATTCTATAGCCCTGTAGAGTTTAAATATGATGTCTGATATCTCTCAGGTACATGTTAGACAAACACAGGTAAAGCTAAAAAATAAGACAATAGTCATTGCTAACAGGCTTGTTGATGTCAACTTTATTAAGAACTAGAAAATATTGGAAGGTCCTGAGCTGAAAGATGCCGCAAGAAAACAAATAGTTATTTTGTATCAAATTCCCCAAGAGATGCTGAGCCTGCAGATTCTCAGTATTGACATAATGTGGAGGTGGCTTTTAGAAAAGATTGCACCATTTGCTTTCTCATTATACAGGCAATCCTCTCTCAAGAACCACTGTCATCTTGAAAGAGCAGCAAATTTTGAGCCTTTAAGTGACTTTAAGCAAGTCACTTTGTTCCAGCCCAGAGCTGAAAGCATATCTGAAGGTAAAACAGTAAGTGTACATACAGCCTTTAAGTACCTTCAAGGAATAAAAGATTCTGTGTGAAAGTAAGGGATTATTTTGCTTGTTGAAATGAACTAAGACAGCTAATGACTGGTCCCATTTAGAAAATGAGATGCTAACAATTTAGAGAGGCTTTGGATCATGTAAGTTCTAATGCTGCTGCTATATCACCCTTTTATGATTGAAGCACTACTGTTTGATGAAGCATTTTCTTCTAAACGACTCCACTGAAAACATTAATGAAGCAGAAGACCCAGTGAGTTAAATTAACATTTTTAACTTTTAAGAAGTTATCCTGATTAATCAAAATACAGAAAGTAGAATAGGTAACACTAAAGAATCTAGAATAACCCAATATTTAAATAATTTGATTGACCATGAGGCAAAGAAATATTGGTAAAGTATTTCTTTGTTTATGCCCAGTTAATTAGCATTATGACAAATTTTAGTTATTCCTCCATTCCAAATATTGGCTGTCCCAGCCTGCTATATAACTAAAGGTAAAGTATTAACATTAAAATGCATTGTACCTGCCCTTAATTGCAAGGATCTAAATGTGATTTTCACACAGGTATGCATAGCTGGTGATCATCTGAAAACTGAGCTAAATTGGAGAATTGTTATGAAATACAGTCCTTCTTGTGAAACAAAAGGCTGTACAATGTTATTAATAGTGTTTACATCAGTGGATTTTTCCTTTGCCAATGCCATCTCCACAATATCTCCCTTTTCAAGCCTTAACGCAGTAGGACATTTTATATATTAATTTTATGGCCAATACTGCAGGCTAAGACTTCCTCCCCTCAACCTCATAATTTGTTCAGCAGCTCTTCTATAGACTCTGAAAGCCCAAATGAAAGCCAAATACCACAAGGGGATCATCTATCTGGAGGATTCTATCAGTTTCTTTCCCTTCTCTTCTCTTTGCATGATCATCTGCTAGTGCTCACTAAAAAGTCAAATTACTTTGATCTTCTCCAAAGGCACGCTTTGATATATTACATACTTAAATTGCTCCATTTCAATGAATGCACTGTCAATCACATCAGCATCACACTACTGCTCGTTTGGGGCAAAGGTCCTTTTCCAAATGTCTTTTGGACAAGAACATCGAATTATACATGGTTTCTGTTCATGTGCAATTGCTCTTCTGAAAAATAGGCGATAAAGATGATTTTGAAATTCTGCTCAGGGAAGAATAAAATTGCTGTCTGTATGAGAGGAGAGAGACACAATTCCAAAAAAAAAAAACAAACAAACAAAAAAAAAAACCCACTGTTTGAGCTTTTGTATACTTCTGCAAACTTCTCAATCTCAACCATACAAGGAAGCAAACAGATGTTGTTGAGGAAACACCTGTCCGTACTTATCTGAAAAACAATGGAGGAATTTTCTTAATGATTGCTAAGTGTTGACTCACTGAAACTATTGATTTGGGAGGGCTGGTCTTGAGTAAGCTCTTACTTATCCAAAATTGTTATAATTAAATGTTTTTAAAGCCTCTGTTCACAAAATCTTTTGCTATGAAGCTTAAATATGAAAATATACACAGCACGATTTTAAAGTTCAAAATTGAAGTAAAGAGTTAAAAACATGTTCCAGAAAAACCATTCTGAATTTCATTTGGACTTATTGGTTAGGAAAAAAAATCATGAAATTGTTTGTTTTGTCCCAATTTAAAATGAGAAACTATATTAAAATCTTGGAACTCTCATAAAATGGAAGAAAAACATTCTTTAAATGCATCTTGTTTGCCTGACATTCTTCAGAGCACCTGACTAAATTCATACACAGATTCTGAATAATAATTTTATTTCATTCTCTTAATGACCACTTGTTTATATAATACATGAAGTAGAATTTTATCTCCTTTTTTTTTTTTACCAACCCTTATTTTACAAGTCTCCTGTGTTGCACCTCACCCAAAATACCTCATTTAAAGACTGAAAACACATATGAATACTTCAAGAGTTAACAAAGGTTAATGTCTTCACATTGTGAACCCAACCCAACCAATTGCCACTTCAAAACCATAAATGAAAATATTCACCAATGATAAAGTATTTATTTGTCCAACCGCTGTAATATTGCATCACCTTTAACGCTAGATGCTACAAAAACAAAAACATCTAGAAAGTCATAATTTGTTCTGCAGAGATTTAGCAATTTAAGACCACAGTAAAACAGAATGGGAGGACATATTCGTACACACGTTTGCATGTATAAGATTTACACTTCTATGCATACACACATACAAGCTAGGTACTCAATACAGCGGGTAGATCTGTTGCCATCCCTATAAAACGTTTGCATGCCAGAAAAATTCACATACCCTTATATTCAAACTTTGAGATTATACTGAGCCAACCAATCACTCTTTTAAGACACAGAAATCCACCTTAGCTTTGTTATATTTCAAAATGCCCTCCCATTATACTGTGAAGATAAAAACTAAAGAGGGAATATTAATTGATTGCTTCTAAATTTTGAGGATGATCCAAAGTTCAAACTAAATATATATATATATATTTTTTTTACCCACAAAAAAATTCAAGACCAGCTCTATATAATAAACGTCAGTCATGAAATCAGGAAATTTTATAAAAGAAAACATGTTTTATTTGTTGTGTGATTAGAGGATGGTCTTATTTATTTGCTGTTTTCTGAAATTGTGTTTGGGGTGTGTTTGGTATCCATGCACATATTTTTGTTCTACAGTCCTAATTACAAGATGTTTTTTTTTGCAGATGGGAGACATACTCACCTCCATGACTGTCACACTAAAACCAATAAATATCCTAAGATTTTCCTTACTGAGAGGCTTCACAAGATACAGAATGACTGCCGCAAAGCAAATCAGTATCCTGAATAGAGTAGATATTGTGCAGCTTTGTATCCCTGAAGTAGTGAAAAGCAAGCAAAAGCACAGACAAAAAATTGTAATGCGGTTGCTAAAGCACTTTCTTTCCTCACCTGGCAACACATACACCGGTAAATGTCACCGAGCACTGCCACCTACTGGTCCATCGTATTCGTCACGTTTCAGTATTTATAAACCCGGTGCTCTACAGCCTTGACAAAGCTGCAGTAAGCTCATTTTTCACATTAAATGGGACGGAAATAAATGCTCTCCACATTTTAAGTAAAAAAGTGAAATTAATAAATTGATGGTAAAATCCAAAAGCACTGCAGCCAAAACGATCACCATCCATTTGGACTGAAGCCCTCCAGTCCACATCTATGCAGCCTGACAAATTGCTTTTTCTGATTAAGTAACCTATTGACTTAATAGTTTGGAACATCCAGTTACCACTCAGGTCCTTCATTCAACTACCCTCCCCTCCCCGATTACAAAATTACCACTGTTAGATTAAAGCTTCATTTGAAGCTTGTCTGAGCACACTACTTAAAAGTTAGGTCCACTGTTCACTTAAGATCACTCCAACTCTACTGAAGGCTAGAAGATCTTCAATTGGGTACAGCACTGGCTTTACAGTTTTTACCCCAGATTATTCTCACCTTACATGACCATACCAGAGCCTCCTGGAGACAATTCTAAGCCAAGCCAACTGCTGCCTCTCAGATTATAGAACCCCGAGAAATCACAGCCGAAGGTGGATCCAGCCAGTGTACACTGCATTTCATCTGTAAAATAGCAATAATCCATTGCTATGTTATTACCAGCACTTTTGGGTTGCCAGGCATGAGCTTTAACAAGAGCTTCATAGTTCCATACCTTCGAATTATATGGTTCTTTTCCCTTTCAGCAGAAAGAATTCTCAGGAGAAACTCAGGTTTGATACATGAATCAGATTGGAAACTATGAGCACCTAGACTATGCAATTGTACAAGCACAAGACTTTGCATTTACAAGCAGCTGTTGCTGTTTGTATATGCAAATTCTAAATAAGAGTCCCACAAGCACAATTATTATCTCCTTTGTCTACTGGGATGAGTGGGTCCTGGGAGAACACATGAAGAGAGACAGATGTTCTCAGAGTGGGATAGCTTCTCTGAAGCTTTACAGTTTTGTGCGTGTCTTTACGGTGCCTGAAAGGAAATTTCTTACATATCAAAGTGCTTTCTTTCAAGCAGGCCCTTTGTATTGGGCTCACACAGTTACTATTTTAGTTTGTACAAATAAAACAGAGAGACTGTCTTGGGTCTTCATCTGGTTGCATTTCTCCTAGTGAAGAACTAAGATCATGGAAACTTTCTTCAGCAGCTTATGAGTCCACATATACCGAGAAACCAATCCTACACTGTAAAAGAGAAGGTTTTTGACAAAGCTGACTATCTATCAGTGATTTCTATTTACTAAGACTATGCTATGTATTTTTTCCCTGTATTTTTCTTTCTTGTGAACTGATCTTTAATAAGTGTAGCAAGCACCTGGCTTCTTTTTAAAATCTCCTAAATGTTTGCTTTTGTCTATTTTACAAGGAATCTACTTCGCCTTTGAACACAAGAATGTCAATACATATCGTAGTGAAATAACCCTTAAAGAAGAAAATACTAGGAGGACTTAATCCTCACTTCAAAATACATATATATGTTTGTTTTTGTTGGTGGTGTGGTGGTTGTTTTGTGTTTTGTTGGTGGTTTGTTTGTTTGTTTTAAAGGGAGTCCCTGGTTTATAGAAACACCAGAAAGAAAATGATGTTTATGATTGTTTCAACTGTGTCTTTGAAGACTGATAAGTCTTTATATTTTGGAATGTATTCCCCCAACTTCTTACTTAAAAATTCTTACAGCTATCTCTGCACTTAATCTGGAGGAACAGATTTTGCACTATATGTAGACAAAGGATTTTTTTAAATTAGATTTCTTAACAGCTTTATTGCCCAAAATATCAATTTTATCATGGACTAAAGTGAACCTTCATCAGATCCTTCTTCTTCTTCAATATACACATATATGTGTACACAGCTTTCCCTTATGGCAGCATAGTACACATGCATATACATTATTTGCGGGGTCCAGATGGCCTACCTGTAATTATGAAGAAAAACACACAATTTCTTTCCACTGAGGCAGAAACTAAATTTGCCCATTGTATGCCCAATATATTTGTCCGATATACGTCAAGCAATAAATACTTATAAATATATGCAGCACTTCTGCAAGATGACACAACAGATACATTTGGTATGCCCACTAACACATGACAGAAGCAAAGACAAAATCAGTAGCTTTTTTCTTGTTGAACAGCATTATTTTTCAGAAGAAAAGAGGTAAGATGAGAGAGATCTCTCTTCTTTCTCTTGCACAAAAGCTTTATAGTAGGGAAAAGGCAGGATTGTCCTCTTTTTTGAGCCCTCCTATAATAGGATACTGACAAAAGGCAACCAATAACAATCTTGTCTATAGGGCAATTTTCTGCAGCTCAACAGAGCCTATAAGTCACTGTATCTATTGCAGTTTCATCACCAAACAAATTAAACGTTTGGAAAAAAAAATGTTTAAGGAATGTAGCTGCAAACTTTTTTTGAAAAAAAAAAAAAAGAGTATTCCCCCCAAAATGAAGACTTTATTTCCACATGTTTAAAAACAGATCTTGGTAAAATTATTTTGATCTTTCCAAAATAAAATTTGATTTAAATTCACTTTGATTTTTGTCTTGAAGCAGCATTCATATTCTAAAAATCAGTTGTAAATGTTTTTAAATGGTCAAATCATCCTAACACAAAACAATACTTTTTAGATTGAATGAAATATGTATTTTGGTTTTTATTTTGCTTATATATTTTGGTGTTATTTTATTTCATCGGGTCCTCCTTGAAAACATGGTCCATTTTTGTTCTTCCTGGAAACACATGTGTGGGTTTTGTTTGTTTGTTTTTGTTTCGTTTTGTTTTTGTTTTTCTGATTTTTTTTTCAGTGAAAGCTTCAGAAAAGAACAATTTGTTACTTGTCTGCACCTATCTGGCATGACTCTGTGTTGTTAATTTATCTACCTCTTAAGTTTTATGATGGGTTTATGTCACTCTAACAATAACAGAAGGATCCTAGCTTCTCCTTGTCTTATTTACTCTATTCACTATCCTGTCCTGTGTTTTTCATTTCAGCCTATTAATATGTCTATGTAAAGAGGATCAAAATCATTTTCCAGGTTTTAAGCAAAGATAAGACTCCTATTTGTCAACCATACCCATTAATGAAGTACAATGGCAGCATATATTTAGAGAGCTTCTCCCTGTCTATCAATACTTTGCACACAGGTTTGTGGCAATGGATTGTGGCACAGTCTACTCTTGAAACAAACACAAAAATTGTCTCTATAGTGCTTACGCTGACTAGCAATCTGATTTAATACCTGCTACCATCGCAGCCTATAGATTTTCTATTTTGGAGGAAACGGGTCTTTTCAGAGGGAAGGCATGACTGGAAGGACTACCTAGATCATGGTATAAAATCTCATCAAGAACAGAATACCTTCATATAGATGTCTAGTTTAGAAGGTATTGGGCATGTTACCATACCTTCTAATAACATCAATACTGCTGTTAATTACTATTGTGACTATCATTGTGACTCACAGTGAGAAACAAAATTCCACAACTATACTGTGCGACAGAAGGACAACAGAAGACATCAAAGATGACTGTAATATCATAATATCCCATATAGCAAGGAGTTCCTTAAATACAATTCCAGATCACCCTAGGAAAGAAATCAAATCAAATCAAAACAACAAAAAAAGACATATAGTGATTGACACTAACTTTCACTGAAGAGAATTTTCTTCTGATCTTAAACATATGAGTAGGCTATATCAACAAAATAGTTAGCAGAATTTAATTCCAGTGCAATTTGCTGCCATGTCCCTTGGTTTTCATTCTAGTTATTTAAAAACTAAATTCTGTAATGTGGGAAGAGAAAGCAGAGGAGAAAAATACTCCGGCCTCAGCAAATGGCCAGGAAAGCTGTGAAGTTTGAGACACAAACAAGTGCAAGTTAGAGGCTGCCAAGACATCTTTCAACAACCTTTAGACATACTGGAACATCAGATATCAATATATTCATGTTCATACTTCTTATATGAGGAAATCTTGGACATATTTATATAACCTCTTTCATAGACTTATGTCAAGCTCCACCTTAAAACTATATAGATTCATTGACTCTACCATACTGAGAAATCATTCTTGAATCTCACTTCACATGTTATTGCAGATCTCCTTCAAATCTACTCCAAATTTATGACCAGTTAATAATAATTTACATGGTTTTAATCTTATCCTTTAAATGAAGTAATTTTTCTTCTCCTTCAAAGTACTTACAGAAAATCACTTCATCTCCTCTCAATTTCAGCTGGACTACACTTCACAGGCCATGTCCTCTCATGTCTCTCTGAAATGCACTCTAGCTCTCCCTTCTCTGAGCATGAGAATCATCGTCTTTCTTCTTAACACAGTATCTCATATGTCACACCACATATTACTTATTAAACAATGGTACTAATATTCCTTGTAGGCTGCTTATAACACTTCCTTAATGCCTTCAAGAATCTCCTTTGTCATTTCCCTGCTCTCAGCAGGGAAACACTCTTGGCAGATAGTCATTCTCTGACCAGTATGCCCAGATTCCCTCCTTCTCCCACCACCTCCTACTGGTAAGCTCCTAGGTCCTAGGTACTGGTAAGCTCCTCCTACTAAGTTCCTAGTAGAGGTCCCTTCATGCCTGACTTTACTACTGGATTTCAATCTAGAGCAATTATTCAGGACCAGATCACCTCCCCCCCCCCCCCACCCCCCCCGGCTTTCCCCATTGAATGATACAATCCTTCTGTGCCTACTGATAGCTCTCACAATTTTGACTACAATCTTGCCTAAGAAATCAATTATCTTATTTTGAAAGATATTGTCATATTTTTGCCTCCAGCTCTGAATCAGAAAAATGTGCAAGTTTTCTGCTTTTACCATTTATCTGTACTGTAATAACAAGTCATTACCTCAATGTTATTAGGACTACCTGTGCACCTATATATATGCATTTACATACTTAAAATTATAAATAAAAAAAAGCTCACCACATCAACAAATATGATCCTTCTAACTTAAAGGTGAATATATCTCTTTAACAACTTCCCATGAAACTTAAACAATTTCAGAGTGCCTCCAAATGCTATTTTTAAATGAAATTACTGGTGAGGAAAACACGTTTCTAGCATTAAAATGTGTTAGAAATTTAAACAAACACAAATAAAATGCATAAATTTTCTTGTCTAAACATTGCAGAATATTTTTTTTCATGATACTGTGTTTGAAAGCAACGCCTTTTTTGTTTTTTTAAGTATTTGGGGGATTTTTGACAGTCATAAAAATATTCTGTATCATTCACAGAATATTAAATCACTCAAAAATAAGAAATGCCAGTAATCTTTTTCATAAAATTTCCAATAAAAAAAATAAAAACAACATGTCTATGGAAAATGCTGAAACAAAAATAAAATGTTAAAAGCAACACTTCCTTTCAAAAGCGTTATTGGAATTAGTGACCCTTTTCAATGAAAAAATCATTTTGAAAGCAATCAGCTCTACAAACTATTTAATGGAAACACATTTAGAACCACTATGAACTAATCAATCAGCCTGAGTGCACAGAAAAATGACATGCTACATGATTTTGACACAGATGACGTCTCTTCATGAGCAAAGTAACTCAATATGCTTAACCCAGCAGATGACAATGGGCGGACTAGCTGCTCTTTAGTCTGGCAAATGTCCAAACAAAGAACGTGTTCCTATGACATTTGTTCAAGTGTCATTGTTAGCAGGTTCTTCAGTCAGAAATACACATGCATAAGAACCAAATTTCCACAACTGTTATATGCACAATCTGAAAAACCTACGGTTATTTTGCACCATACTCCCAGTGCGCATCACATCCTCCTCTGACAAATCAGGTTCATAATAAATAATTTTTTATTACTCTCAGGAGTCTTACCAAATGGGGTATGATGTTTTAATCAAAGTGGGGTGCTGAATATGTGCCAGGGAAGGCAGCAAAAGAGCTACTTTATCATTTCAGCCTTCTATTATGATTGCATTGGCACCCTTTCTAATGTATAATTAAATTAATTTGCAGCAGTGCTGTAAGGAAGGTGTGCTGTATGAACCTTGAATTTTAATGTAAAACATTCTGGATAATTTTCAACACAGTATATGGAATTTAGTGAAGTTCACGCATTTGGCTGCCTCTAAATCTGAAAATGCAACAGATCTGCACGAAGACTTGAGCAATTCAGAAAATGAATGACCCTCCTGTGGACATCAGAAAATCCTAGTGAGTTAGTGACTTCAGGTATAAGAGATGTTTGAATCTGCAGCAAATCTGCAGCTTTTCTTTTCTAATTCAGCTAACACCCAGTGCTCCAGAGAAGAAATACAGAATAAATAAAAGATTTTTCCACATTCCCTTGCTTTATTCACTGTATTCCAACATACTAATCATCGGAATACCAAGTCATGTGGCCAATGGCTTAACTCATTTATCTCTACAAGTCTGTCTGTATGGCCTCTTTTAGCTTTGCCCTCTCTTGTTAGGGAGATTAGGAGGGCATGCAGGGTTAAGAGAAAATTAGCACTTCCAAAGTTGTAATACACTTACATGGTTGTAATCACTCTTATTTCACAATCTCCATACTTTTCTTTCTCCCCCTCTGCTCCCATCACATCCTTCCTCACTTTGCCTATCAGACTCCCTTGCTCTTCCCTTAAATGCTGTCACCAATGTTACAAGAGATAGAAGCCCATGAGGCAGAAAATACCATAACATTTAAAATGCATAGAGGACCGGTCTTCCTATTCTAGCACCCTAGCTCACCTCACCCTAAAGATACTAAAAGCTATTAACAGGGCAGTTGATATAATAACAGACAATTTGCAGCACACTATATAATGTTATGTAAAACTAAATCTTGTAGGCTTCTGTATTTAAATGATTTCACTGTGTCCCAAAGCAGGCCAACTTTCCTATTGTTTCAGTGTCATGTTGCCCTGTCAACAGTCCAGCCTACACCAGATCTTTTGCTATTCACATTCCTTTCAGGCTGCCACACCTGCAGTTTTGCAAAATGTAATTTGTCCACAGTTTTCATTGGTCTGTAACATTTTGGAAATCCATCTTGACAGTAGGCCATGTGAAAGTATCACTGGTATCACAGACTACAGTCATATCTCCAGGGATGGATGATCAGTGGAGTAAGTTGTTGCATCACTCTTAGCTCCCAAGGCAAAGCTTTTCACTATCAGCCCACCCAAACAGAACTACTTGCATAGCAGGGGTACATCCCTTCTGTAATTCATTCCATCCTAAACAAAATTCACTCCTGAAAGACAAATCAACTTGCATAGCAGATAAGGCTGTGATGCTTAAGCTGCCTTATGGCCTGTTAAGATCCAGCCTGATGGATCAGCCTTATCATTTCACAGGCACATTTTTAAATATTTCAGCAGCAAAGGAAAAAAAAAAAAAAAAGGTGATATTTTTTCTTCTTCGTGGAAGAACCAGCATTTTAAGAAAAAGAGCCAGCAGGAAAAGGATGGTACTGAAATATGTTTATGTGTCTGTTTTTGAAAGAAGGAAATGATAGGTTATCAGCTTGGATATGCCACGCTTCATCTGATCATTGCTAGATGTGAGCAATGAAAGCAGAGTTAATGTTCCATAGTGAAAGCAGAAGTGACAGTAATGCCCAGGAATGGACTTCTACACAAAGAACTCACTGGAAAAGCTCAAATGTCAAGTGCAACAGAAGTTTACATTACTTCAGGTTTTTTACTTTTGCCCCATGTTTCCTCTTTTTCCATCCATCCATACATACACAGCAATAAAATTTACAATCTAGTTTTAGCCTAGCACTTCATTTTCAGTGATAATCTCTGCAGCGAATCAGTAGGATTCCCAATGTGTGTGAAAACTCCTTGAAGTTGGAGAAAATAATTGCTATTCTGTCACCTTCATGGGCAATGTGTGCCTCGAGGATGGACAGATAATAGCACAGGCAAAATTCAATTGGACCTGACATTTGTTAATGTTACTTGCCTGAACTAGAAAGGGGATGAGTTCCAAAACAGTTTTTTAGCCTTTGTCCTCTCCCTACTGGAAGGGAATTCGTATTTAAAGCTTCACTGGATCCCTGCAACAAAGATCTTACTCAGTTTCCCCAAACATTTCACAGGTATTACCCACCCTCTTCCACCAATCCTAATGTATTGTGTCTCTTTACCAGATGCATCAACATATTTTCAAAACCTGGAAATTCTAAAGAACTTGGTAGATCATAACACATAAAATATACCTGGAAGCAAACATGTTTTCAGAATAAAACTTCAACAACAACAACAAAACACACACACACAACAATAACAACAACGAGAACACCACACAGGATTCTCTGTAAGCTGAACTGTACCTGTGTACAATGCACAACTGTGTTGGCTGCCTTGGTGGGCTTGCAGATTATAAGGTAGAGCAGAATTAATCCTCTGTTTATAAATGCCTATGACCTATTAGAAATCACGGGCCTGATTTTCAGAGATACTGAGCCTGTCTCTTCCATTTACTTTACCTGGAGACGTGTGTGCTTTGTCAGCTCTCCTGGAAATCAAAACCCAGTAACTTTACATGATTTTAATGGCCAGATTCTCAGCCTTCAACAGATCTACACCGTTTTGTATCAGTTGAGTCTCTGTCTCTCATGCTGTGGTTTCTGAGTACCACAGTCCCTCTGCTTACAATATAACTTTTAGAAATAAGACAAATGAGATAAGGTAGATGAGATAAATTAGACAATAAGAGAAAAAAAATGTTATTATTCCCAAGCTCTGTCTTTGCCAAAAACTTTATAAATGTGGTGAGAAACAAAGCAAAAAGAGCGTTACTATATTGTAAAGTATCTTCTGGCAAGGAGCTCTTTTCAAAACTCAAACTGTATATGTGCAGCATGTGTAAATCATTCTTTTCTTTTATAGACAAGAACTAAAGTAAAACGACTGCCTTCTGACAGATTTCAGGACCAATGACTATGATGCAACTGTTAAATCACGTATTTATATTGGAACACAACATATAAAATCACTTTTCCTGAAAGTTGACTATACTTATCACTGGAAAAAAATAAAAATAATACAGTGGGAAAAAATCACAATGTTTGATAAATAAGTTATTGGAGGAACAAGTCGCTAAATTCTTTTACATATCAGAGCCTCCCTGTGATACGTGGCACTGGTGGCATCTTACTGACCTCATTGGGTATGCACATCTATCTAAAGGCATCCAAGCAGTTGAACCATTACTCCTAGGGTAAAATATAAGAGGTAGCTCCTTTACTTGCTCCCAGATGTAAGGAGTGGATGGGACCAGAAGCACCACCCCTTCCAAGGAAAGGGAAGGAAAGAAGCATTGTTTTTGCCTGAAGCTTGCCCATAAACTCAGGTATAATTAACTGACTGATGCACCACACAACCTCATATTCTGGAAGGAACTGTTTGGTGGGCACCTAGGAGGGCTTCTAGGCAATATTAATTGCCTAGACGTATGTTTGTGAAGAGAGGGGAGGTGCTGTTGACACTCACACTTGAGGCCACATGGGACCCAGGCTGCCCCAGGCTGCAGAGGAATGAGATCGGGAGCCTCTGCCTTGTTCCATTCCAGTCCGTGCCACTCAGTACTCTGATATGTACAGCACATGTCCTGCCAAGATCAGAAGGTCTGACCACTGTTGTAAAATAAACTGCTGGAAAATTCAATACCAGTATTTGCTGCTCTCAGTCACAGGGCTGCTGCTACAGACTCCTTTCCATCCTCTCCTGAAACTAGTGCTGCTGCCTTCTTCATACGCCTTTGGCAGTCTGCCACTGCTAACTCCTTCTTACCTCCTGGCTTCTAAATGCAGCCAACCTGACCGGACACAAGCTGACAGTATGACATTCAAAGTCTTTATGCTGAACTCCTCAGTTCCTTGATCTAGGCATGTAAATTGACAGTGAATAGAATCAACTAAACCATTTATACATTGCCACATAATTTATTAGTCAAGTCCATGATACTTAAATACCAGATTTTCCAAGGTCATTGTTCATGTAAATCTTTGTAACATTCAGCCAATTTGCCTGAGAAGAGTGTTTTCCTGTCTCACAAGGTTTGACTATACAGAGCATTTTTTTTTTTGCTTTTTGAGTTGCTTAGATTATTGGTATTTCCTAGCTTTACGTTTTTGGCTTATGAACATTTGTCTCAGAACAATAGAGCATGATGTGGAAACAATGAAGTTTGTCCTTTGAATATCTACAGACATTCTTCAATATCCAATAATGAGGTGACACAATTAAACGATTGCTAGAGACTATTAGGGCATGCAATTTTTATGTAATATACTTCAATCTCAAAGTGATAGTTTGGGAAATTCCCCACAATCTCATGAGACACTATTTTGTACAGATGTGATCACATACTAAAGCCATTCCTCCACTTTTAAGAATTTTCTAACTCCTCAAAAGCAAGGCAATGATTTCTAGAAATACAAAGTTTCAGTTGTGGAAGTTGGAATTCCTAGTCCCAGTTCAGATTTATTGAACTGGCTTCTGGAAATAAGACAGACACAGATACAAACTCCTGTCATAGCTGTGCCAGAAAAAGCTGTTTCTCCTGCACTACAGAATATGAGTGTGCTTGTGTACTGGCTTAAGGTTAGTTTTCACTGGTTGGACATTCACTTACTCCACTAGATCAATTCTCCACTGACACACAGGAGCTGTGTGTGGCAATGACACATGGAGCTGCCTTGTACAAAGAATGTTTTTAGACTGGGTGCCTATGTTTCACTGAACAAGAAATAGAAAACGTAGGGTTTTATTCTTTCCCTCCCTTTATACTCCTGATCAGCCAATAAATATCAGTTTCTCAAGTCTGTAGAACTCCTTCCCCTTAACTGTAAAGAAAGATAATAGAAAATTAGAAGAATTCCATGCCTGACTAACCAAGTCTTTGAATTCCCCATCTTTTCTCTACTAGACCTATTTCTCTCACTCATTCTGGTCTTCCTGGATGAGAGCCCTCAACTGTCAGAGATACCTGACTCAATGTGCTGACAGACACACTGTATATCCAGCTCCTCTAGAAATGGCTGCTGGCTGTTACAGATTTCAGTTTCCAGTGACCACTCTTCCCACTGCCTTCTAAAATTATCTTCTAACAGCACAACTAACCAGTAGCTAGACATCAAAATCCTTTTAGATTTTCACCTTGCAGGTCCTGTACCTGCTACCATCCACGCAACATCACATATTCAGCACTTAGCTTTTAGCCATGGCCAATCTCTTCATTTTGCCATTCACTCTTGAGTTCACTCCCCCACGGTGCATGTTTATATTCAGAAGCATTTAAATTGGCTGAATCCACTCAGCTAATTTCTATTGGGTACCATCTATCTAATTTACCTCACACAGCCATAAAATGAAATGACTATGTTTTAACTACTTAAAGAAAAACAAAGAAAAAAATCCACAAGCAATAAAGTATATTTTTAGTTCAGTTACTTCACTCTTCTATAAATAGAAAGGTTTTCTTTTCATGTGCTATATCTATAAAACTTCTCGTTAAAGGGTTTGACAATTGTGTTTCCATGTTACAGACTTTAGAACTAAATTCATCTCAGAAATGACTTAACCCTTTTTGG
This sequence comes from Anseranas semipalmata, assembly GCA_013399115.1. Taxonomy (NCBI): domain Eukaryota; kingdom Metazoa; phylum Chordata; class Aves; order Anseriformes; family Anseranatidae; genus Anseranas; species Anseranas semipalmata. The sequence continues at coordinate 266,816 of VXAA01005072.1, forward strand.
GTCTGCAAAGATATCAATTTTAACAACTTGAGTCTACAGTCTTGGGAAGATATCTATTCTAAGCACGGATATACATATAGCCATGTGAGTCTTACCAGTTGGTCTTTAGTGCTGCTTCTGTTGATGATTCATTTATTCTGTAGGTAGAAATAAGTATAGCTAATGAGATCACAGAAACCTTCTGACAGCTTTGATGTGAATACAATCCCTATATTAAGAGCAGTGTGTGGAGGAGTAAAAAGGGGGGATGTTCTCACTTGTTATTTGAAAAAAGTTTGGTGGATCTCAGCACAGTGCATAGCACACTGATGTTCAAAAAATCACTGTCAACAGTAAATTTAAAACTGGCACCATTCTTGGCAATACTAGCAAAAAATAATGATTAAATGGGCACAGTAAGATCAGAACAGGCCTGCAGTGCAATTGCTGAAGGGAAAGTGTCCTGGGAAACTTGCTGTCAATCCCATCTGTGCAATGAAACTGTGGTCAATCCAACAGTTTCAATTACAAGTAACTTTAGTTTTTAAAATGTGTGGTGTAAATTTTCAGCTGTCTTAAATCTGTAATGCCCTATTGACTTAAAGAAAGCTATGCTAGTTTCTATAACCTGAAACCTCACCTCTATTTTTTCAAAACTTCTTGTGACATTTCTTAAAAAATAATTCTAGTTAACTACCACCTTAACTTTTTATTTGTTCCTGTATGGCTATGCTAATTATTTAGTGTCTTTACCTCAGAGCAGGCAATAGTAATGATTCAACCGAGCAAACCAGGATGGAAGTGGGTACTGAATTTTGCTTGGGTCACCTGCAGTGGGATATACTTCACCTAAATTTAGCAATGTATAAGTCAGACAGCTGGTCTAAACTACAAACCTAGGCAGCCCTAATGCTTATTTGACAAGAACAGGTACCTTTCCAGAGAGCTATTCAATCCATCAAAGCCACTTTCTCTCTCCTAACCACAAAGAGAGCCCAGGAAGTAGAGCTATCATGGAGTGGGTACTGCTGAGTGTACCCACTACCCAGCTCAGTGGAAGGAGCTGTGAAGCTAACATCAGAAGGTTGCTCAGGAGCCCAGTTGCACTTCCAGGCTGACCAAATCACCTAACAGGGAACTGAGAACCCCTAAGAAGCTGTTATCATCCTCCACCTATGAACTGTTTTGCTCATGCCAGTTTTCTGAGGCATGCATCTTGCAGCTCTCAGTCACATGAGGATTTTGGCACCATATATCATAGGATCACAAAACTTGTGATCCCTGCTATAAAGTGAGTTTTTCAAAGCATGTATTTTATGCCACCACTATCTAACACCACAAAATTACAGAGCAGCATTACTGCTGCATGTGATGGAAGCCCCTCCTTATATCTGAAGGCAAAGGGAAAATAAAAGTATATATATATATAAAAAAAAAAAAAGTATTATTTGGCTCTATTCTCAACAATCTTCAAAATGTTACAAAAAACAGTAATAAAGTGAAAATTTTCAGGCAATGCAAACCTTTTATATGTCAAGCCACATTAACACCATTTTCCTCCTCAAAGCTGGTAACCCTTCCATCTTTCTATCAAGCAGCAGTGGAAAAAGGGGAGAAAAGACTTTTTCTTGTGTGTAGAACCTAGGAGCTTTTAAAAACATCTTTCAGTTTTTTCTATATATATACAGGAACAATAAGTCAAAAATACTTTACATCAGCAGTGTGAAGCTCAGAGGAAGAAAACTTCTAAGCTCTCTCTGGAATGATGGAAATGGGAATAGGACTGAAGACACCTTCAGCAAACAAACCAGACAGACTGATCTGCTCCAGACAAGATGCTACTAACATTCGTCTCCCTCCTTCTTACATTTAGATCCACTTTGACAGCATGATATCTAAAAGCCATTACCACAGTCTGCACCACGACAAAATTTGCAGTTTTTTTCTTTTCCCTCCATGCTTTGGCTTTTCCCTCAGAGCAACCCAATTCCGCATTATTCTAATAATAGGAAACTTTCAGTGTCAATGAATTGCATAAAAATTCAGTGAAAATTGACTACATTTGGCCTTAGTGGGAGATCTGACCTGCATTTATGAAACAAAGGCAAAAAACACAGTTGTAGGGAAATGTAATGATCTTAAATCTTACATTCATTTGACTTGTAAAGATGTTAGCAACACTTAGGAAGCACAGGTTGTCTATTAAGCAAAATCTATTGGTTCCATAAAATGAATCCTTAATTTACACACACGCTTTTTTTACTTTTTTTTCTGCAATTTTCACATTTACATTTCTAATATATGAGCATGCAAATGCAAAAGCTGACAGAAAGCATTCCTTTCTTCCTCCTGATCATATATCCTTGTTACTATGACAGGCGCGTGCAATCCCCCCACCCTACTCCACCCCCCATGCACTCAATTTCACACTGAGTCCCTGTTTCCTTGTATCAGTGGGGGCTAGAGAATTGAAGACATTCTAATTCAATGAGAAGACAGTTCCTCAAAGCATTACAACGATAATAAAGAAAGAATACTGACTTCCCTCCTCCTGGAGAACTGCAGGAAGATGCTTGTTTGTCTAATCTGCTGGATTAAGTCCTGCAGTGAAACTCTACTGCAAGGAAGTATGCTGCTAATTCAACAAACTCCTTTTCAACAATGAACTGATGTACCTCTGGTAAACTCTTATTCTGCATTTTTCCTGCTTTGCCCAGTTTAGCTCATGGTGACTGTACTTTAACCAGTCTCAAAAACTCAAAGAATTCAGTGAAGCAGGATATGGGTAGTCAAAGAATCACCTCCCTGACCTGTCCCAGTCTCAAACATTTCATGGATTAATGAGGCTAACCACCAGAGGACAAAGGATGCTGTCAAGGTATTCTTTGGCATCAGCAGAACTGGTTTCAAGTTGGGCACAACTTGAAGTTAGCATCTTGTGAAACTCAATTCAAAAACCACTCTTCCTCCCTCAAAACAATAGATCCAACAAAACATACTATTTTATTCATTTTCTTTTCAGAACACTTCTTTAGCTTCTTTAGCTTCTCCCTAGTTACTGGTTATCTACCCAGGAAGTCTTATTATGATTTTATAACAACAGGTTACACAAAATAAAAACCTTTTTGTTCGTGATGGTCCACTGGGTGAGAAGTAACAGCCAGGCTTGGGAAACTGCACTGGTACAGTGACAGGGATTATACTGGACGTTTTTGGCAAGGTTGTAGATGGAGTTAGTGCATCTCTCTAATGCAGGCCTCATTTTACGTAACATAAATGCCCACTCAGAACTTTATATATAAACTTTGTAAGGCTTGTAGTAGAAGCTGTGAAACTAAAATGCCCCATTCATATGAGGAAGAGTGGCTGTATTGGAAATGTGTTTTTCCAAGCAGCCCTCCAGCTCTCCTAATGAGTGTCTTCCCCTAAAAACAACAAAATACAAACCTACCGGTTCTTTGAGCTCTCTGTGAATCTAACAAATATACAATTTAGTGACACACACCATTTAGCATCTAACCAAATTTTCAGTAACATCATAGTGTTTACTCTAAGTCTAACGATTGTTCTTCTCCTTACTAACTGAAAGACAATTTTAGCTGTTAGAAGATAGCAAGCTCTGGGTAGGGACATTCCCACCAATTAATATTTCCTAGTGTAATAAATTCTATATTTTAAAGAGCAGAAGAACTCACAAAAGAAAAAAAAAACACCCCATCCCATTCACATGTAAACAGGGAAATATTAGCAAGCCAGAGTTAGTTCTTTAAAATATGTATCTATACTTAAGTAAACAGCCAATACCAAAAGAGGAAAGTTCTCCTTCATGGAAAATGGGAGTTTCACAACCAGCAGACTCTGCTTGACCTGGGGAAATGTATGCCCATCAAGAGCTGGACTGAGTCCACACACTTTATTCATAAATCACATACATCTGGTGTGAAGGGCAGGTGACAAGGAGAAGAACAAGGAGCTGGATACTATCTCATTAAATGTGAGTGAATACAGTGCTGCATTTGACAAAAACAGTTAAATGACTTTCCCCCGTTCTTCTTTCCTACTTGTTATGTTGCTTTTATATTGTTCAGTTGTATCAAGTATGCATTTTACTAGATCTGTAAGCTTGTATAATTGCTGGACTAATCTTATGAGAGATTTTTCCAGTCATATTGGCAGTATTCCAGAAAAAGCATTATAGTAAACATTATGGGTTTAGCTTATCTATTTATTTTTACAAACCTGTATACAAAGCTAGACTTCTTATGACCCAAATCTGTAAGGTTACATGTGAGAATTTCCAGTTAATGCAATTGCTGAAGAATCATACACTCATCTAATGCCATCAACTATTGATAATACAGAATCCGAACTATACTGAGTAGAAATCTCATTTTCCAAGGAATAGGAGAAATCAGACTAATAGTAATACTAAAGTATAATACCGCACTGTTTTGATACTAGAAGGAAACAAAAATGATACTTTTACAGTTTCACAAATAATCTGGTGACAGATTGTTTAGACATAAAAAGCATGGTGAATAAAAAATTTACCTCTGGAAACAGAGCAAATAGATTAGCGAATAATAGAAATATTTCCATAAAGTTAGAGATCAGTAATTTTACAGACCTACAGAACTCACTGAATTTCAACCAGTAATTTCATAGAATCATAGAATGGTTTGGGTTGGAAGGGACCTTAAAGACCATCTGGTTCCAGTCCCCTGCCATGGGCTGGGACACGTCCCACCAGACCAGGTTGCTCAAAGCCCCATCCAGCCTGGCCTTGAGCACTTCCAGGGGTGGAGCATCCACAGCTTCTCTGGGCAACCTGTTCCAGTGCCTCACCACCCTCATATCTTCCTTATTTCTAATCTAAATCTACCCTCTTTCAGTTTAAAACCATTACCCCTTGTCCTATCACTACATGGCCATGTAAAAGTCCCTCTCCAGCTTTCTTGTGGGCCCTCTTTAGGTACTGGAAGGCTGCTATAACGTTTCCCGGAGCCCTTTCCTCTCCAGGCTGAACAACCCCAACTCTCTGTCTTCATCAGCCCTCTGATCATTCTCATAGCCCTCCTCTGGATTTGCTCCAACAGGTAATTTGTTATTTTGTTACTGATATTCGATGTGTTGATGTTATCTGTCTAATAAAAAACTACAATTTTGATGTACACTGATTCCCACAATGTCAGATTAAAAGCAGTTACTATAGTAAATGTTGAAAGTTAATTCACTGTCCATCTTTTTCCTTATCTTTAGATGTTCTTTATGTGTACCAAGACTCTGCAAATTGTAGGCAAGTCTAAATATGCACACAGAATCAAACTAAGTAAATTTGTTTAAAGTGTCCATGCAATGTGTTCTACATTGTCACATTGCATCCAGTACTATTTCTGCTATATCTTGGAGGGAAATCGCAATGCACTGCCACAGCTCTCAGCTTTGAAGCTGCCATACAGGTCATAGCTAACCCAAAACTGTGGGAGTCAGCGAGGTACTTCCTGCTGAGCACATCTCAGTAATATCACTTGGTGGATCTTGTTAAAATTAATCATAAAGCCTGGTTTGCATGGATTGGTCAGTTACACTGGAATATCAACAAACTCTATAGATAGATCCAGTTTTGAACGGGAAGTATCAATAAAATTACCTATCATGGCATCATCAAATTCCCCAAACTAAGGCAGTCTGCAGAGTTTATATTAAAATTAATAGCATAAAAATTTCCATCAGCAGCAATGAAAGATAATACTGACACTAATTCTGATGATTACAGTAACAAGTTGTTCCCATGGTGCAGGATGTGGAAGAGAGATGCATTGTGCTAGCCTTTTATAAATACAGATGAACTGGATGGTAAATGCTGAGGAACAAGAACACAGCAATATGGCAGACAAAGAAAAAGAGGCTATTGAGCCAGAGGAGTGCTGATTTCAGTACACCAGCAGTTCGCACACAATAAGAAAACTATTATGGGCACTGTGGAAGGAAGAGATGTAAAGAAAGCTTTTAAAGAAGTCAGCTCTGCAGACATTTGTGAAGAAGTCATTGCAATCATAACGGTTGGTCTGGGAGAGAAAATTCTCAAGAAGTAACCTCATGGAAATGAAAAGGGTATATTTTAAAAAGTAGTGAATTATAATTGGTAAGGTAGGGGTAAATATTTTCAAGCAGAAGAAAAGCTGATGCTTAACAGACAGATAGAATGGAGTAGCAATGTTCCAAATAAAGGCGAGTATGGAAAATCAAATAATTTGCCAGCATTATCATCACATGCATTCTTCAAAATCTTTTTTTATTTTCTGGAACTCTCTGCATACCACAAACATGAACCAGAACATTCCTATATTTCTCTATATAAATGCATGGGCTACATAGCAATTAATACATATATTTCTAAAATCAATTACAATAGACAAGTAAATAAATTATTAGGTCAATAAGTATTAGATTGGCAAAAATAGTCACTGAAAATCTGTACTTCTCCATGCACTGAATAGTTAATGGTTGTGCTAACTTCTGCTGTACTTCTTCTGCCTACATGTCTTAACACTTATCTGGTTGCATCAACAACATGACTTTATTTCCATTCCTACCTTCTGAACATACTCCTAAAAGCTAAGCATATGCCAGTTCCACTTAGAGATAACTTGTGCATAAAAATAACTTCTGCCATATGAATATCCATCATTCAGAACCTGGAGTGATCACTACTAGCTTTAAATATATATATAAAGAAATAAAGAAAAAAAGAATTACATTTCATAATTCTTTATATGAGATGAAAAGCATCATCTAGAAGGAAAAAGGCAAGCTTCTGGCTATTGGATAATTCAAGCAATCATTTAACACAGAACATTCTTAAACATACAATCATTGAAAATGCACATTTCCCAAAATTTATTTTATCTATAGTGCTATCCATATATGAAAATACAAGAACTGAACTCCTGAAATTCCTAGTGCCTTAGCTTCTATTGACTTTGAATTTGCAAGAAATTAAATGTTGGAATATAGCTCAAAGTGTTGGTCAATAGCTCAAAATCATAACCAATATAGATCCGGAATCATAACCTCCTTAAACCAATATAACCTCCAACCATTGGCTCAAGCTAAGAAAAAGTTCTTTTTCTACTTCACTCACAAGTCCTCATATTCCTTGATCCAAAATGATTCCTGTTTTACAGTTAAAGAAATACACAAGCCTACAGAGGTTTTACTGACCCAACAGGCTCTAAAAATATCCCCGATGATTTCTTGGCATTTGCTCTCACTTCTGACCTTTATTTTCTAGGAAGGATTATTATTACCTCCCTGCACTGTACATTTCCCTACAGGATATCACCAGCCTTATGTCAGTCTTGCTCAGGGGGTTCTCATATACAGCTTGAACAATTCTGCACATACTTCTAGTGTTCACTGAAAATTTTGTACCTTTTATTTCCATAGATGTTCCTACTTTATTTCAATTAAATGTAGAGTTCTAACATGCAGTTAAGCACACTAACTTACATAAAACACAAAGACTTGCTGATATCAATAATTTAAGAGTGCTTAATTTTTAACCCACACATATTAAGGCAAATATGTGAATCGAGGCAGTAAAAGATAATATTTTTTAAAAGACCTTTCCAGCCTATAATTATTTTGCTATAGCATTTTGTGTGATGTTCCTATGATAATACGCTTGACAGTGAACCTTTGATCCTCAATCCTCCCCTTCACTTAGCTCATTAATTCATCTTCAGCATCTATACTTCTGCCTCATAAGCCACTGCAGCCACCTCATTTTGTTTACTCTATTTCAGTAACCCTCACCCTCTGTTCCATCATGTGGGAAATATTCATTTATGAATATCTAAGTTTTGATATCCTATAATTTTGGAGAGTTGGAAATATGAAGCTGGGGGTGGGGAGGGAGGTAAGCACTTATAAAAAGAAAAAACAGAAAGAAAACAGAAGTTATCAATTTCAAGTGATATATCAAGGATCTAAAATGCCAAAACATCTATATGCAGGCAAATAAGAGAAACAATGTTCATAAGATGATTTTACTTGCACAACACAGTGTGCAAATAAAAGCAGTAAGCTGGCCCCCTAGTAGAAAGCAGCTCAGAAGATAATAGTATGGATAGTTAGATCATGTCATATATGCCATTTGTGCTTCCTCAAGCAATGTAAAAACCATACATTTCAAGCAGAAGTTTATGGAATACTTAATTTATACAATTCCTACCACTAATTCCTACTGAGCAACTCACTTCTGCAGTACAAGAAAGTATTCTTATTATACTTAATATTATTCTTTAGAAGAAAGCAATGATTTTCCTTGATTTATACAAACTTTTTCTTTTGGGGGGTGAGAGGGTCTTGGAAAAAAAAAAAGTTCTTATCACTATTTCTATTTTTGCCTGTTTTTTATCTGAAAAGCTTTTGTGGAAACCTTTATGGTTGTGGAACTCACAGCCCAATTTTTTTCTCACAACAGCAAACGTACAAAACATACAAAAGCTCAGAAACTTCCTCTAATACAAGGAAAAACATGGTTAGGACTGATTCTTCACTACAATAAAGTTTCAAAATCCATTTAATTATTTGAAAGCAATGTAAAATGCATATTCCAATGCTGGTAGCAATCAGAATACAATTTTCACACTTATGACTGTACAAAGATGCAAAGAATTGAAAAATCAGACCCACAGTACTGAAAGATATTCTGTACCCTAAATTTCTCCCATGACTCAGAACCCCCCATACAAACACAAAAAACAAGATTGTACTCACATCAACATACTTGCTGCCCCCCCCTTGAACCACATACAGATTTTTCTGAATATTATTCAATAATACTTATGTTTTTTAGATGTTTTATTAAATAATGCTTTACTAAATAGACTACAAAATCTATTACAAATAGATTACAGTCTATTACAAAATTTGACGATATGTAATGTTATATGGTGCGCTTCTGTTATTTAGTATAACTAACAGAATACATTCAGAAACTGTAGCAGACAGGGCACTGTAGCCTGAGCTACTACAATCCTCATATACTATATTTAGGAATATATTTCTGATATCAACATGATAACAAGAAAGGAAGCCGAACCATTTTATAATTCATTCTTTTCATTCATTCATTCAAATTATGTATATGTGTTGCTAAATGTTTTCTCTCTCTAGCTAAGAGTTAAATTGCATCCATCCTTGGTTTCATTTAATTGCTTTATGAAGATGCAAAAGTCAGAAAAAAAGATCTTGTGAAAGTTTTCCAAATAATTTCTTCAATATTGTTGCAACTGGCAGCCAGATCCAGAATATGCATTAAGCACAAAAAAACATGACTGCAAGATTGACATAGATACCAAAAAAACCTGTTCCCTATAATTTACTTCTGCTATCAATGGAGAGCCTACAGTTATCAATTTAAAAGTCAGTTTGAGATCTGTCTGATCTGCAACTGATCACCAATCACCTCTTTAAATGTTTTTTGTTTGTTTGTTTGTTTGTTTTATACAGTCATATGTGATTCTATAAAAAGGTACAGGTAAAGCAGCCAAGAATGAAGTTTGGAAAAAAGACGACAGCAGACCTAAGCAGACGCACAACATTAATAAAAAGAAAGGAGAGTGATTTTCAGTTTACCTGTCCTCAGTAACTCATGGTACAATTAATTATCCTCCACGTCAAATTGTATTGCATTTATTTTCTCAAATGGCATGCTGTATCTTAGGATACTTCCATATTAACAGTCTCCACTGCACACTCCTTTTATCTGGCAACCTGTGTGTGTTAGGGGGAAAAAATAACATTTTATGGTGTGGTGTGTCCAGTGCTGATAGAGCACCAGATTATATGACATGCTTTATAGTATACCTATTTAAAAATATCATGACTCATTAATGAAATAGAAACACCTCTGAACTGCAAATACTTAATATTTCTTAGGCAGACCATCTAAAACATATGATTTATAACCATAGAGTATACAAGAGAATTAATTTTGTTTTAATTAGAAGTTAAATTTGTTTAACTAGAGGTATTCTGTTCTGCCTAACTTCATCAACAATAAGAGTAACGATAATGAAGAACTTGTTCAACTTGTTCTTCACAGTACAGGCAGGCTAGAGTACATCCATTATTCCATTTACCAGACCAAAATATATACCTACTGTAGCACCAGTTCACACCATAACTCAGAAAAAATCATCTATTTCTGAACTGTATACATTGAAATGTTGGATATTTGTTTTTACTGTTTTTTTTTTTTCTTCTTCTCCCAGGATTAATAGCATTTTATAGCATTTGGCAGGAATTGTACATTCAACAATGCCAAATGCCTGGAAGCACTTGTGAACTTGGGTACTCTTTGTGCAGAAACTACCTCTGACACAATAGCTACTTCCTGACATGAGTTAAAAGCTAGGTATCCCCATGACATATGCATCTTCTCTATTAACTGCAGATCTGAACTTTTATTTATTTATTTATTTGCCTGTAGGACAAATCATTTCATCAGTCTGCTTCCATTGTGGTTTTATAGATATGTGACAGTTGTCAATGGCTACTTATATATTTTATTCATCTCAAACTACTTTGTGTCATTCCACTGCAGAACACCAAAATTCTAAGGCAGACATATACAGTGTAAAGCCATGCTAATTTTGTGCATGATGCAGTTATCCAAATAGTTCTACCTGGCAATGTAATTTCTCTTTTGAAGTAAAAACCATTTGGTACTAAATGAAATGGTGATTCTTAATTAACCAACAGATCACAGATGTACCGTATCTGACAAGTTCATGTCAAAACCCAAATCTTTCCGTAAAAAAAGATGGTTACATTTTAATTCCATGAGGCTTATTTCTTGTATGTTTGAAGGCAATGTCTGAAGGAAAACTCAAAGGGAACAATATGGTAGCATTCCCTGTATAAGTAATACTGAGCTTCATATTTGCAGTTTCCCTTTGAAATTTCAAGAATTACAACAGCACACATCACTAGCCACCGTATATCATAGCTCATCAGTTATATATCACAGAATGGTTGAGATTGGATATATAATCCTTCTGAAAATTACTTGTTAAGATAATATGCAGTACGGTTATATAAGGAACGTTTTGATCACGAGTCGTATTTTCTCGACAGTGATTTAATATCCCAAGATAATCACCATTTAATATCCCAGATTATCACCTGCTTTTATTAACTTAGTGTGATCCAGTGGATTTATTAATCAGCTCTAATAAAATTACTAGGTTCTTGCCTCTGCTGACTCCTTTCTATGTATAGAATAAAAAATAGCCTCAGGATCTAGAAAAGCAATAAAGTATTTAAAACTGGAGTGATCCAACAATTTCTTACCATCAGAAAGAATTTCCACTTGGGTACTGATATGAAAAATAAATATATTCTTCATCAAATTTATAGAATATAAACAGAAATATATTTAATGTTAAAGAAAAATTATTTTGGGAATGGATTATAAATGTAAAAAAAAAAAGATCTATTCTTTAAAGTGCAAAAAAAACTTTATACATATGCTTATACCACCGATATATTATTCACCTTCCATAACAAATGAGAATAATCAGGGGACAAAAATAGACAAAAGATACAAAGATGCATCAGACATATTCACAGTCACAGTTTAAATGACTATTATATATGGAAAAGCTACAAAGGCTACTGCTTTTCTAAAACTTAATCAACAGGATCATTCCCAAAACTTCACCATAGAAAGAAAATTTACTCCTATACTGCATGAAGATCAGAATTTGGCCAAATGTTAGCACTAAAATTATGAGAGCCACCTTGCCAAAGAAGAACAGGTATGTTTCATCTTGCAATAATGCTTTAATAAATTTTAAATGAACCTCAAATATTTTATCTGCCATCAGTATTTTATCTTTCACAAGGATGTTATGAACTACCTTTGGCAGCTGTACAGAAAGGGGATGAGATTCCCATCTCCTAACAAGATCATTCTTTACACAAAAATAGTGTATAATTCTATAATTACGTAAATATTTGCCACTTGGTATTAAAAGTATTAAGGCATTGCTTCAATGAAAAACTTTCTTGATCTATCCTGTCTTCTTTAAAATAAATAAAATCTATCACACAATAATTTAGCACTTAATAATCCAGCTTTATCAGTGCAATCATTTTTGAATGTTAGCTGAAGTATTTCCACAACAACAACACGATTCGCACACACACATGCCCTATGTATAGTGGTAACTATCATGATCGTTCAATTCCTATTCTGCTTTCAAACAAAATTCAGGGGAAAGATGGTGCAATGGTTATGGATGAGATTGGGACTTTGAATACTGAGATTCTGTTCCCAATTCAGCCATATGTTCATCATCACCAAAGGTGGTAAATGGGCAGTATGCATAGAAAAGCTTTGTGCATATGGATGTTATCATTCAGTCTCTGTTTGCTATTTGTAAAATGGCAATAGTAATTCACTGTATAATTTATTTCATCTTTTTACTTGTAAACAATAGACAACTGTTTGCACAATGAACTGCTTGCACAGTGAGAACAACTTGACACTGATGCTTTCATAATAAAAGTAATATCAACAACAATCTTCTCATAGATAAGTATTACATTACATTTGCAATTGAGGAACCACCTGCAGTATAAATACAATTATATATATCGTTAATTACTAAACAGTTTTCATTCCATATTTGGGAATCATTGACTCACAAGAATCTCTGAAGGAACCTCTGAAGACCATCTAGTCTAACCTCCTCTGATTAAAGCAGGGTCAATTAGAGCAGGTTGCCAAGGACCATGTCCAGTCGGGCTTTGAGTATTTTGAAGGATAGAGACTTCACAACCACTCTGGGCAACCTGTGCTAGTGTTTGACCATCCTAGCAACAAAAAAGTTTTCTTCTTATGTTTAAATGGAATGTTCTGTATTTCTATTTGTGCCTATTGCCTTTTGTCTCTCCACAGGGCACCATGGAGAAGACTCTAGCTCCTTCTTCTTTCCCTCCATCGGGTATTTATATATATTGATAAGATTACCCTGGAACCTTCTCTTCACCAGGCTAAGCATTCCCAACTTTGTCAGCCTCTCCTCATATGAAAGGTACTACAGTCCCTTAATCACTCCAGTTAAGTCCATGTCTCTCTTGTACTGGGGAACCCAGAACTGACACAGCACACCAGATGTGAACTCACCAGTGCTGAGTAGAGGGGAAAGATCACCTTCCTCTACCTGGTGGCAACATTCCTTAATGCAGACCAGAATGTTGCTGGCCTTGCCCCAGGGCTCACATTCATGTTCACAGCATGCTGGCTTATGTTCAACTTGGTGTCCATTTGGACCTTCAAGTCCCCTGCAACAAAACCGCATTCCAACCTGGTCCCCAGCCGGTACCACCGCATAGGTTTATTCAACCCAAGATACGGGACTTTGCATTTCCAGCTGTTGAATTTCACAAGATTCCTGTCAGACCACTTCTCCAGCCAGTTCAGATCTCCCTGAATGGCAGCACAAGCATCTAGTCTGTCAATCACTCCTCCCAGTTTAGTATTACCTGCAAACCTGCTGAGGGTGCATTCTGTCCCATCATCCAGATCACTGATGATGATGTTAGATGGTGTTGGACCCAGAACTGGCCTGTGGGGTACATCACTAGTGACTCCAGCTGGACTTGTGTATGTCCAGCTTGTTCACATGTTTCCCAAGCTGATACTCCTCTACCAAGGGTAAGTCTTTCTTGCAGACTTTCCCACTTGTCTCAGGGGCCCAGGGCTCTGTATCTAAATAACCTAGTATTTTAAGCAAAATGACTTATAATCTATGCCCATAAATCCACTAAACATCTACTAACAAGCATCTGCATCATTATATATCCAGCCCCTGGCCACATCTATGCATGCTACAAACAAAAAAAAGAATGAACTAAAGCATAAAATATATGCTCAAAGATCCACATGTATTAGATACTAATATCTTCAGAGAAAGAGTGAAATACAAACTGCAAGCAATATTAGAAAATACTCTAAGCTACAGAATAGTAGTAGATAATCACTCAAGCTCAATTTCTGTGAGCCTGACAGGAATCATGCATCACCTGATAGAGAATAACAAAGGAACTGTCTTACCTTGAAAACAAAGGGCATTCTCACCTTTCTTTCCAGTTTCAATTATCAAAAAAGAAACATTTTTGATAAGAAACATATGGTCATTCTGAGTTTCTGTCCCTTCCTTCTGTTGCTTCCCGGTTCCTTCATGAATGCCTTCAGCCTCAAGATCAAACACTAAAACTACCACTACTCAAGATCAAACATTAACCTGCCACCACTGAGGTGCCATATTAATTTTCAAAGAAACACATTTTTTGATTTACACAGAGTAAAGATAATTGAATGTTGAGCTCTCTAGAGAAAATTCCCTGAAGCTAGGTTTCAAAGGCATCTATAATATTTTGAGGAAGTGCTATTAAAGTGAGAATTTTGTTTGTTTCTCCTACTCTAACATCACAGAATTGTATTTCCTGATCATGTTCCTACAATACAACAGCCACTGAAGAAAAGACTGGTCTTTCATCCATCAGCAGCATAATATTTTCTTGTTACAATGCCTACTGTACTTCTACTGTATTTCAACAGCCTGTTGGTGCCTCAAAACTTTAAATTATTTTTTTGCCCCTTTAATTCCTAATTCTGATTTAGCTCTGCTTTCTGGTAGTTTGACAAGATGTGCCTATTTTCTGGTTTATAAATGTTATGTCTCAGTCTGATGAGATCATCTTTCCACCATTTCTACAGCAAAGACAGCATGATTGAGTAAGGAAAAATGTTCTCATCCATCTCCATTTTTTATTTAAATGAAGCTAGATACCTTATTTTCACAGTCCTGCTCATCCCTCACAGAAATAACAAGGTCCAATTATTTCATGTTATAAATTTTCATGGACAAGTTAGAAAAAAAAAAAATCCTTTGTATTATCGGTCCCTGATGAGTGGTGACAGAATTAATCATTTGGGGGTTTTCCTTCCCCATGCATATCATTATGTATTTGTGTACTTGTGAAGTAAAATGTATTCTGCGAATTCATGTAGTTACCCAGAATTTTCTAAATAACATATTTTTTTAGCACTTTGTGCAGGGAAGCTTCTTTGTTTCATAATGATTCTATTCTGAAAAGAGTTGGACTACTATACAGAATAGGTCTAAGAACCACACTAGAGGAGAGTTGGCTGGGCTTATACTTCAGATTTTGATGGAAATAACTTCATTGTTCTTACTAAGCTAATAAATCATACAACTTGTTGGCATAGTCACAGTTACGGAACATGGCATAAAATGTACTTAATACGTAGGGGAAACAGATTAAAATTTGTTTCCTATACTGTAATTCTGAAAAGGATTCCAGTACACTCATTGAAGTGAGTTCACTCAGCACTCAAGTAAAAGA
The DNA here is from genome assembly GCA_013399115.1 of Anseranas semipalmata. Classification (NCBI taxonomy): domain Eukaryota; kingdom Metazoa; phylum Chordata; class Aves; order Anseriformes; family Anseranatidae; genus Anseranas; species Anseranas semipalmata. The sequence goes on from VXAA01005072.1 coordinate 282,245, forward strand.
ATTTTTTAAACGTTTTAGGTTATTTTTTCTTTCTTAATCATGACATTCATGCACTCATACAAAGAAATGCCTTGCACACATGAACCACCATATAGCTTTTAGAAATGGAGTTTCCAGCCATGTAAAACTGATTATTTAAAGACAAGTTGATAAAATATTTGTTAATCATGGCATAGAATATAGCCCAAACTTTAGGCAGTGTTTTCAATGATTTTTTTTATTATTATTATTTCACCATTGCTTTAAACTACCAGATTGTTATTTTTATTTTTTGGAAGTGGTGGGGATTAGTTCTCCATTCTCGGTGATAATTTTGTTTCCCTCCTACATAAAATCTCAGCTATTACTCCATCCATAAAAAAATAAGAAGTAATGACACCACAGTGGTAGTTAACTTTCACTGCTATGAACCACCCTTTTTCAACTCATCCTCTAGTGTCTGGCATTTGGTGGAATCATTAACACCTGTGCAGAAATGAACATTATACAAGTGTACACTAAACCCAATTCAGAGTAAGAACATTCTAAACCTGCCCTACACAGGTGTGAAAGATGTTACAAGGCAGAGAGGAAATTGCTATATTTAATTATGGGGATATCCAATCACAGCCAGGGATGCATTTGCTTCCAAAAGACGACAGCAGCAGGAGAGCCTCCCCCTCATCCTTGCTGTGGAAGCCACATGGTCCGAACAAATGGGAAGGAGCACCGCACGCTGATTCAGAGTGCCCTCTTCTAGGCACAAAAGGTTTCCTCAGAGGAAATCCTTCTCACATCATGTTCAAATCTGTCCTTTCAGCTTCTAAATGTAACAGGAACAGCTTGAGATGCCTTGGCTTTGCAATAGACTGGGAAACAGGACAGTGCAGCAGAGCTTCTTACCGGTTGTAAAAGCTTTTAAAGGATGTTTTACACATACAGTTTGCATGAAATTGCAATGTCTAGAGTAATGCTATTTTATGTCATTTTTAGCTGGCTAAAACAAAATCAAAATATGACACTTATTCTGAAATATGAATGTCCACACTTGTGCTTGCATTGAAATAACTGAAGATATGAGTCATTATGGGGCTTCATACCGATTTATATCTGCCCCTAGGTTGTCCTCATATACTCTGTGACAGCTGCTATTCAATTTTAAGAGGCAATAGAGATGAAACTTCTGGACACCATCAAAAGACATATCATAATTACTATTTACATATGCAGAAACAGAAACTATTTTCCACACTGAGATTTACAAATTCAAATGATTTCATTTACCTAGACAGGACAATATTTAGCTTTATTCAGAATGCATTAAAAAAGGTGGCTAAGCCAGAAAGATTTTATATATAAGTGGCTTTAAAAATAAGCTTTGTATTTTTTTCATTAACAATGCAACAATCTAAGTCACATGATTTATTTGTATACACTCAGAATTCACAAACTTCTAATATCTCAGTCCACAGCTAATTTATGAAAGAAATATAATTCTTCCTGTCATAAATATATGGATATGGATAAATAATATTCATGTAAGTAAAATCCTACAACCATATTATCCTGAGATTATAGTAATTGCTATCGTATTTTACCAATGTCTTGGAAACAGAATTTGAGTCTCATAGTAGGATGATGTTGTAAAAAGTATTGTATTGCCCCTCTATTACAGCAGTGTGTGTTCACGATTAAAGATGCGTTGAAACATGTTCTGCAGTTTCTGAATATAATACAGGTTCCTCTTTCTGAGGAAGTCAAAAGGAGTCATGACATCATTACTACTAAGATATGACTGGAAATAAAAGAAAAAACAAGCAAGCAAATAAACAAACAAAAATGAAAACCTGTAACCTAAACTTTTACTGAAATATCTTTTCCTTATTGTCATTTGCAGGTTTACTGATTTATTTCTTTGTATTTCCTACAAATCAATCTACATGTACTAGAGAAATAGCATACATCAAGCAAACACCAGTCTAAAACTCAATTTTCTGAAAAACATTTAATCCAAAAATGATCTCTAACTGGATAGAGTCAGTGTATCTTATCTTCTATACGAGTCCTTCACAGGCTACATCACACAGTAAAGGTGCCATGTGGTTCTGCTTATGCTCCGTATGGTTTTATTTATTTCATAATATGCAGTTCAGAGCGCCATATCAAGGCACATCTTTCAAACATCACCTTAGGTCATTTCCCAACCTCCAGAGACTCATTGCAGTTAAAAGACACTTCTCACTGTTATAGATCAACCAAGATAAGGTAGAGAAAGAGCACAGAAGGCATCATAAAGCATCATAGAATACTTCTGGTTGAAGAGCCAAGATTTTTTTTTTTTTTAAATCAGTATTTATTTATTTCCGCAATACAGCATCCTTGTAGACTACAGATTAGGTTAAACAGAAGAGAAAAGCTTGTTTGTTTTTTTTTTCCTTAGAATTTACTTCCATCTCCTTCTCCTCCTCTTCCCAGATTCATCTATGAATCTTCCTCTTAAGAGGGGCAAAACACAAATCTGAGCTCCTTTAAAATTTTAAAAATAACCAGAAAAATGAAGTTACCAGACAAATAAAAGGAAAGCAAAAACTGGCACACAAACTATAACAACCATAACAAGGACTACAGTAGCTTCATATACAAAAAATAAAAGATTTTATCAAGCCTTTGTCCTTGAGTTTCCACACAGGTGAATTACTATTTCAATGATTTGTCACCTCCTAATCATGTTGTTTTCATGATGCAGATGAACTGAGTATTACACATAACTGCCCCTGGAAAAATGAACCTGACAAAAAGATCAGCATGCATTTCATCGATCCCTGAAGCAGTCAGCAGAAAATGAACACATATTGACCAATGAGTGGAATAATGACTTTGTTGACAAGCTCAGTGAAGTTCTGCCTCTGCAACTAAGTGGATGGAGAGATAAAAAGACCAACATATGATGGAAATCATCTCCCTACCACCTCTTTTCTCTGCCTGTCTTACACAATCATCCCCTTTCAGTCACACACATGGCCAGCTGGCCTCAGAGCACGGATGGCACATCACTCGTGAACACAACAATTTCTTTGCTCTTCTTAGTCATAGCTGATATGAAAGCACTTCTCTCTTCAGAAAATGGCAGTATAGCTTATTGTAATAATTAATAACACCCCTCTTCACCTCTTAATTAAATTCAGATGAAGTCAGCAAATCCACAGTGGACTCATGGTCTCAATTTATCCTTGCAAATATTGTAAGGTCCCATGAGTATTATGTAACCACCAACATGCGAGTTGTATGCAACACTTCTAAATAGGCACAGTGCATAAGAAGAAAAACAAAAGAAGAATAAATCACTGTCGATGATAGGTACAAAGCAAAAAGGGGAGGAAGTATGACAAGTGGATCCAAAAAGTAGGTGGAATAAAAGACAAAGATGACTTTTTTCCTGTTTAAATAAAGTTAAAGTAGCCTTAAACTAAACCTTGGAAGGGCGTTAGAAATTGTATCAATTGCACTAAAATATATTAACTCTGAAAGAAAATAACATCAGCCTATTTTTGTTTCAAGCAATCATAATACTCAACAGTGCGATGATACAGTCTTCATAACACTGCACCAATGGAAAAAACATGCTGTGGAGAGGGCTCACAGCAGTGAAAGCAAGACAGTTTTGCAGTGGATAAAACTTTTTAACTCTACATTGTTAGTTTGCATAGAGTCCATTTATCAGGAGTGTAGGTGTTAGGGATATTCAATGGTGAAGTGGCTGGGCTGTGTAGTCTGGATATCTATATAGGGAGCATTACACAGTGATGCTAAGAAAGGAGATCATTCTGTCCTCTCATTTCAGTCTGTCCTATTGTTCTTTATAGGAACCTAAGCAGATTCAGCTGGAAAACAAGAACAGTCTATTCTGATAATTATGATGATTCCTGACTTTGATTTGTTTTGGTAAATGGCAAAAGCCAAACTCTCTGAAAGTGTTTGAAATGATGGGGGACGGGACAATCTATTTATATCCATTAGCTCAGGCATATATTTGTTTGATTACAGATGAGTAAATATAAGTTACATTAAAGAAGTGGGAACAAAGATCATAAGAGCTGCAGATCTAGGAATTCCAGAGAAAATTCAAAAGAAAAGAATAATCCAAGATACAGATATGTGAAAAATGTAATACAATGCAATATGTTGTACTGATTTTCCAGCCCTAACCTGAGTTTTTGTTTTTTTTTTTTAATATGAAAACACCTGTTTTTTGGCATATGTATAAAGTCTATTTTATATGTCTTCACCCAAGCATCTTAAAATGGAGGAAAGAAATAGGATCATATTTAAGAGTACATCCAAGGTCCTTCATTCACTGACTAAAAAGGATTTCAGTTATATGGTTCAATCTTATAAATTGTATATGGAAGGACTAAGGTGAAAAGTTTAAGGCTACTAGACATTTATTGGATAACCAAGCCAACATAGCCATAACGTATCAGGTACTTTTATTCCACTACTAATGCAACTACAAAATTTCATGTGGACTTTCACGGATGACTATCTATGTACAATGAAGATTAATTCAAGCTGTAGAGGATAACAGGATCACAGAATCAGCATCAAACAAACAGAAATCCAATCTTATAATAGAAATCAGAAAGTGCTTGATTTAGCTCTGATGAGATCTAGCTCATTTACACTAGCAAAATGAAGGTTAAGAGAAGATATGATTGCAGTCTATAAGTATATTGGCTGGTTAAAAGTAGAAAGATATGTGGGACTTCTAACATAAAGGACAGTATAGTAAAAGCAAATGTGCATACCCTAATACATTTAACCATAAAAACAGAAGAAAGCTCCTAAACATTAAAAAGTTGAATTTCTGTAATTGCTGGCCATTCGGAGAAGTGGAGACAGACCTCCTTGATAAACTATAGTTAACTTAATCCAGCATTTTTTGTTTCTTAAAGCAGGTTAAATTGATTTTAAGGAAGGGAAGACACGATGTGGCAATCATATAGATGTGGCAGTCATATAGAAGGGGAAACCAGTGTCAATAAAGTGAATTAGAACAACAATAACAAAAACATTGTTTTACTTGGTTTTAATCTCTGGTCAATTGTATTCTCACTAGGTAGAGTTTATCTTGATAGACCATGCTCAGATACTTATTCTCCGTGAATAATTTCTAGAAATATGCATTTCTTCAGTTTCAGAATCAGTCAGTAACATAAGCAGCTTTATAAAATTCTCTTTCTGTTCCAGTATGATGCTTGCCGGATTACCCTTTAAGTACAGTATTCACCTTGGAAATCAAGAATCATTCTGTCATACTTTCCCATGCAGAAGCAAAACAATGTTCAGAGATCATGGTACTTTAGGGACATTAAAATATAAATGGTCTTAAAACAGCCTGAAATACATGCAAAAATGGAGTTCTTCTTGTATGGGTAAAACTAATACAGCCTACAGATAAGAATTCTTAATATTTAAATGACAAAATATAATTGTATGTTTGCTTTTCTTCCTAAAGAAAAAAAATCTGCAAAAAATGCTGAGGAGTAAAGAAACAAAAGGAAAAAAAAGAGAAAGATTTTTTTTTTTTAAAAAAGGAAGGCAGCTGTCAAATATGTTCTTTGTGCCTGTTATTTCTAACTTAGTAGAAATTTGGTTTTAGAAAAAGACAAACTGAAGTATAGAGACCTTCAAAAAGAAAGAGATGTTTACAAGCATCTGTGGATTAATTTAACTATTAATTTGTTCCATCTCCCTAGTACTTCTTGAAACAATCATTCATATTACATCCTTCTACTCACTGTCTAAAGTACATACTTATGACATGATATTAAAACCAGACACCTTTGCCTGATAGGTAACTTTCAGATACAATGATTCTTCTTCACTAGCAGTAATATGTTCATTCTTCTGATGTGTTTTTACGGTGTTAACCCTAAATCAGCAGTAAATTGTCTCCTCTTGCTCTCAGAATGATGTAAGAAATGGCCATACACCCACCCTCAATCCTGCCATTCTCAAGATTTCTGTACAAGGTAAATTAGGAGTCAGACTCCATGTTCAAAACTTACTTTCCCCACTGAGTCAGTTTTTTTGATACTGATGCCTGTCCTCATACAGTGGCACTCCAGGCATGCCAGGCCTATATGGGTTCAACTTCCAATTATTAATTAGTTAGCCTAGGCCCATTATTAAAACTTTGAAAAAAGGTAAGGAACAATGGTAAATGGATGTTAAAATTCTTCTTCTAAAAATGCTTGATCTTCTTCTCCCTGCACTTCAAAGAAAAAAAAATGTTACGCTCAATGGAGTGAAGCAGTCATGTTCCTAAGTTCAGCTTAATTTCCTAACTTTGCAGAGGAAACCAAACCTAAAATATAAATACCTGTTACTTCACAGAATGCTAATTTGAGTTCATCTCTATTCATGAATACTTGTTTGTGCATGTGATGTTTTATATAAAAGTACCTATAGGAGTAAATATAAACACTTGTCCTTTAATTATACTGAGTAAAAATACTAATGAAGCTGGTCTTTCTGTATGCTCAGGTGTTTAATTCACGTGTATTATATATCCATGTATACTGATATGCAGTGGAGAAACACACTTGAAACTGCTACAAAGGACAAGGAAGACTCCTAAAGCCGTATCAAGATCTGCACGTGAAGAAGGTCTGAGAGGTAAAATTATCTGATATCAAGACACAAAGTCCTAAATAATAAAAGAGTCACATTAAATATATTTTATTCTCCCATATTGTTCTTTAACATATTCCACTGGCGGGAAAAAAAAAAAAAGCCAAGAAATACTTTTCCACATGCTTCTGAGTACACTCATCTGTGTTTAGCATTTTCAATTCTCAGCATCAATGCTGACGATATCACTGAGTCAAATATTATGGCTAGATATCTAATTGCTGAATAACTGCATGACTTGATACATCTGTGTTCATTAAGATGAAATCAAGAATAATCAACATTCCTATTTGTGCAGCAAACAAACTGCTACTGGAATTATGGAGATTTTTGAGTCTTCATAAGCTCTCATGCTTCCACACAGCATTGTGGGTTACCAGTTCTTTTGCAGGGCTTCTTTTGAGGTATCAGATCAGACGGGGCTACTGAAACTGAATCAAGAGACTGAGAAATGTCTCTCCATTTTCTGTGTGTATGAAATGACAATAACACACTCCTACCATAACTTCTTTGTTGTTGTTGTATTTTTTTTAATATGAAGATAATGAGCAGAATTGAAAGTGTTATTACCTAAGCTTGAATCATTGATTTTGCATACCTAGAAATATCACTACAAAATGACAGAGACAAAAAAGCATAACAAGTGCATCTCCAGTACCACACTTAAACACTTTGGCTAGATCTAACCCATTATCTATTTATTGCACATATCCTTATGTATCACAGAATGACTCACAGAGCTAAAATAATAATTGTAAAAATATCTGAATTTCATGCAGGATTGACAGCCCTGGAGACTTGTCTTCTCTTTATTCACAGAGCAGAAACTGTATAAGTAGCTGTACTACAAGCTCTTTCTCACCACCACCCACTTCGAGAGACTATTGTTAAAGGTAAATGACTTCCCAATTTTATAGGATGATGCCCACAGCCTTGAGTCATCTATGGCCTCTTTTGCAGGGTTGATAAGCACCTCCTTTTCAATTTGACTTTCAAAGAAATTAAGGACAACTTGAATCTATGGAAGGAGGAGAGACAAGTCCTTGCTGTACTGAACTGAGATACCTCAGGTTCTAGGAACCTAAGTTAACAGTCATCTTGTTCAAAAAGAAATCCTTTGATTCTCAACTGAGATCACAAAAGAAAAGGAAGTCAGTCAACTAATTACTATTAGGTACCTAATACACCAAAAATGGGGGAAAGCATACTGCAAGAAAAAGAAACCAATTATATCCATTTCGTAAACAAGGGGAAGACTTAAGAACCAGCACAGATATTTTATCAGTATTAGTTCAACTAACCAATCATCTATATTGATAACCTAACATCTGGGCAATTTCTTACTCTGGTAGGTAAATATGAGAATTTGGTTCAAAATTTTATTAAGGATTTTAATGAGATCAAAGGGAGTGTAATAAAATAGCAGTGAAAGCAAGCTCAAGCCCAACTTCACTTCAATCAGCTAAAGTCTCAGAAGTGTGCTGTAACCTTTAACAGTACAAATTGAAGCTTCTTCTCTTTTACAACTGTGCTAAAGTCAAAATATCATTCAGAGTTAGACAGGGAAATTATCTGGTATCACTTCGCTGAAATTGTGGACATAATGGTATTCTGAAGAAAATATCTTTTCATCATTCCAAAATCAGAAAATGCATCACTACTAAAACATTCCTAGAGAAAATGCTGCCATATTTATCTATTTCAAGATAAAACTTTGACTAATAATAGTATTCCAAAAACATACATCTATATAGATACAAAGATATACAACATCACCTTCCCGTAAAAAAAGGTCTAATTAAGATTAAACTTGCCCCTGTGGTAAATGTGAAATTATTTAATTATAATCCAAATGATCTAAACTGAATAGCTTCTATTTCAAAGACTCACTTACATGGTGCTAAGAAGCTCATTAAATTCAATTAGCAGTAATGTACAGCTGTCATGTTTCCTTTCTGAACCACAGAATTATATTGAAGTTCTTCAATTATTTCCCTGTAGAGCATCATTAATACAGTATACCATACAAAAGAAAAGCTTAGAAGATTCTTAAAGATCTACTTACTTTTCTTCCTATTTTTAGCCATTCAGTCTCAGAGAAAAGAAACATTAATGGAAACGTGATAATGGATTAAGTAGATCCAAAACAAAAGTACCTTGTGATGAAGAACAGCAACAGGCAATAACTACCAAAAATCAAAAACTGTCAACAGATCTATTAATGCCAAGAATACAGCAGAATGTTTCTCCACGACAAAAATTGAATCTGTGGTGATTTGTTGGCAAGAACTTTCATTTTTATGATGATCCACTGTACATGAATAGGTATCACAATGTTAAAACATTTTAGTAACCTATATTCACTGTGCATTAATTAAATCAAACATTAAACTGAATGATATGCCTCATACTAAAACCCCTTCATAGTGATGTCTATATAAGCCTATTGTTATAGTGTTTATATGCCTGCAGACAAGACGGCTTTGCATGTAAAAGTTTGCATTACACCAATGCAACAAGCCTGTGATGTCTTGTTCACTTTTAGCTGCTGAAGAACAGAAGCAGCTTCTCTTTTCACTCTTTTCAGCAGAGACCCTTAAGCAGAAGTGAAGAAGACATGAGAACAGAATATTAGCTTATCTTTTTCTACTATTTATTTGTATTTAAAGTTATACTTTGCTGCAGAAAAAAACTTGAGCAAATATTAAATACATTAATGCACAGCTTTGCAAGATCAAAAGAGATCTGACAACGCTCAGGAGTGTTGCAAATAGTTCAACAGTACCTGTTTGGCACTTCAAAATTGTAAGCTGGCAATGTAACATCATTCTTCTTGGCACTACAGATGCCAAGTGCAGCTGAGTGGCTGCTCTGTCATTGAGCTCAAAAGAGCAGCAAGAGAAATGCAGATTCCCCATGGGTAGTTTTGCACTGACATTGTTGCCCTCTCTTTCCCAATTACATTGAACAACCCAGAGCATCCTATGTGTTACACCAAGAAAAATTTGAGGTGTCTAAGAGAGGAATGGTGGAAGGAACATTTAATAGAATGGATCAGTATCTGGAACTAAAAAGGGACTTAAGGTGTATGAGGCAGTCTTATATCACAGCCCCAAGGTTTGATTAATACATGATAAGCAGAGGGAAGAGCACCACCTGGTGAATCACATATGCCAATAACAGGAAAATATTAGTTCTCTTTAAAGTTTCATCATCCAGAGACTAAACATGGTTTAGTTTGTATAAGCTACTAATGTTGGAAAACAAGGCAATATGCCATTTATTTCCTTCCAGTGTACACATGAAGTTGATCTTGTTCAGGTCAGTCAATTAAGTCTCCCGCATTTTTTTTTTGTTTTTATGACCCTTTTGTTTCTGGTTTGTGCCCCATTTCTTCCTGCATTCAGTTCACCATTTTGTCATGGATGAAAAATTTGGATACCATGAATACTGTTATAATTTTTCTCATGTGTTTAGAAGCAAACTTGATGATTTTAAACTTCTCAGAAATATGCATCTCAGGTGTAAAACATGGGGTTTGGCTTGTCCAACCATGACTTTATAACAGAGGCAAAAAGCAATGTGCTAAAAGCTCAGAACAAGCAGAGTTCTCATTATATTAAAAGGAAAGACAAGTGAAATCAAACATACCTACAGCATACTCCACTTCCACAAATGCTCAGTTGAATCAGCAGTGGAAATCAAGCATAAAACAAAGACACTTATGTTTTCAGTCTCTCCCTCTCTTTTTTTTTCCCCTCTATTTTTTCCTCAGAAAGAACAGCAATGTTCCTGCAGACCTTGTTTCTTCTCTGTACATCTTTGATCAGTCCTCTCTGAAACTGTTGACCAAGCACGTTATCAATGCATTGTTTTTAAGGAGCTCTCACTGCTGTATCATGGAGTCCTGGCAGCTGTTTCTTACAAGCTATGGGGAAACTATCTCTGGATGGATTGCAAGAGCAGAGCTTAAGGCAATTTCTCTCTCTCTCTCTCTCTCTCATTTTTTTTCTTCCCCATACAGATACACTAGTGTCAGCAGCACATTAGAAAAAAATGGCTTTACACTGAGACAAGCAGGTCATGGCTGGATGAGAGGTTGAACGTTTTGTATGCTCTCACAAACTCTTCTGTTAATCTCCCAGTCCTTTGTCCTGTCTTTTTCAGCCTCTTCTTTCAGTTCCTAGTATCATTTCAAAGTTAAGAAACATAGGAAGGGTACCATAAGAAATTTTGAAGAGACGCTCAATAGATCTTAGTGGAAAATGAAAGATGAGGAAAAATTTGATTTATTTGGAAACCCAACCACTGCACCTGAAGGGAAGATGCGAAGTCCTTATGTTTCATCCTAGCCACAAGATACTGCAAACCTCTGTTTATGGATATATCACTCCATTTTTACTATAGCCTAACTTTGTGACTATGTTGCTTTCCTCTGACTATACAAGAAGCTAAAATGCTTGTGGAATTTTATAGTTATTAATTAGGTTAGTATTTGGGACAAAAAGCTGGCCTTTTTTCTTGCTCTAATGACTAATTTAAAATCCAATGAAGAAGAATCATTGCTGAAAGCTCCCAGAAATGAGCATCTAGAGACTTAAAAGGAAATTTTAGGCCTCCTAGCTCAACAGTGACTCCAGTATTGACTGAATGGAATGAAGACCACTTCAGGTTCAAGTTATGGATCAGCCCCTAAATGCTTTGGCAAAAAAAAAAAAAATCCTCCTCTGTCATTCCCTTCCGAGTCTTTCCAGAGGGGTTCAGTTTTCTGTGACCCCACACTAGTTTTAATACAACATATATGCATAATCTTGGTTAGCAATTTTTGGAAACCTTCTATGTTACAGGAAAGAGCAGTGACAAATTACATAGTCTCAAGCAATGCAAGACATGAAAGGTAAAACTGCAGATGAAGGTAAAATAGAAGAGAATGGAATTGTCAAGCAGCTCACGGAATCAAGAGAAAAAACAAGGGTATAAAAAAAGTATGGTAATCTAAAGTGGAAGAAAGGGAGCCAGAATGCAGCATTTCAGGAACATCACGGATCATCCGACTTCAAAGAGCAGCAGTGGCTCATCCTTCCCTGCCTGACTAGTGACTGCCTAGACAGCAAGGACTCAACACATGCCTCAAGAGTAATGAATCATATTAGTGCTTAGCCTAGAAGATCACTGCAGTCCTAGAGATGACCTGTGTATATGAGCCCTCAGAATTGTTGTTTTATACTTTTAACAGGAGCATATCCTGCTTGCAGTCTCTTTGTGCAGAGCGGAAGTCATCTGCACTGATCCAGAAAATCTCACACTGTTTCCACTGGATCTTTTCCTATTTCACCTACACAGGTTATACCAGTCTCTCCATGGCTTTATTACAGAGCCTCCAGTGACAAACATTTTCATCAGACAACACATCATAATTTACTCCTAATTTTTTACAATAACTGGATCATATTTGACAAAAATTTTACTATATTTTTTACACATTAATTTAAGTTGGTATAGTACAAATATTTAAATGCATTTCGTGATTTGAGCCAACACAATGGTGCAACACTAAACATACAAGAATAACAATATAAAACTACAACATTGATGTATTCTTCCTTTGTTTATTTTCTTTTGGTCCTGAAGTACTAGAGTAAAACTGCAGAGAAAGAAGAACAAAGATGGATGTTTATTCTTACTCTAAAACATATAATTTAATAGCAATTTTAATAATGTGAATTTCCATATTTTCCATGCTGCTCTTCACTTTCAATGAAACTAACAAAAGACACTACGAAAAATCAAATCACTTATTTGGACAAAACACATAGGTTATTTAAATGGCCAACAACTCCCTTCTGTTGTCAGAAGACAAAAGATTACAATTTTCTTCTGTATAAGAGCTTCTAAACTGTGAGAATGTTATCATGCTCTTTAAAAGGCAGAAGCAAAAGGGTTGGAGAGAGGCACATAATTCCAGTGCTACATCCTAGCACTGAAATGGATTGCTGCCAACTGTAAACATACTTAATTCATGTCTTACTATAAAAGAAGATGAAGACCAGTTGTTAGATACATTATATGACACCATACAAATGTTGGCAGTATTTTATAGTTCTGTGAAATTTGGAGAGGTGACAACAGAAATCATGACATTTAATATAATTGCTCCCTTCCTACCTTCAGAAAACTATCTCAACCATTTTCAACAATAATTTTCTGCTCCCTTGAACTCTGTATAGAAAATATCCCCAGTGGAGAAAGAAGTATGTTGAACCAAGCATCCTCTCCTGAAATCATCCACATTATTGTCAGCTGAGATGTGAAAGCAGAATCTTGGGACGGGGGGAGACAGAGAGCAGTGAACATTATGAAAAGAGAATCTGATAAATACTACTGGAATGCAACTGGTGTCACAGTACTACTCCTACAATATCTACAACAGAAAATAAGAACTAGCCAAAAATTTTTTAATTTTGAACATTAATTTAGAATTTCAATCAAAATATATGAAAACTTCTAAATATTTCACAGAAATTCCAGCTAAGTATTAAATAGCTTCATTTCTTTCCAAACTTGGAATTATGACCTACATTAACAATATACAGAAGTCTTCATAGGAGTTAGACCAATTTTACAAATAACAGAAATATACCAAGCACATCTGTGTGACTGTTGGTCATCATTTAAAAAATAAAAAATAAACAAATAAAAAGAAGCATGCAGAAAAAAAAAAAAAAGAAAAAAACACTAATGAATTGATCCTGTGTGCTGCTGTTGACTATTGACCACAACTACAAGCATTCTTATGCATTTCTAAATGAGTCTCCTCTTTAAGGAATTCATTTATTATTTTTTTTTTTGCTGGAGGCTTCAGGTTTCATTAACTATGACAAGTGAAAAATCAGCTACATCATTGATTATATGAAAGAATGTGGCAGAAATCAAAGGTAAAATAAAGATTCTAAAACACTTAGTACTCCCATGCACTACAGGATGATCTGAAAATTACCAAAAGCAATTTTTACTGAAATCAGCTATTCCATTTTTTTGGCCTATATAAATCTCTTGGCACTCATAATGTGGAAACTCCAAATCTACTTCCTCTCCATCAGAATCCAGGTGTTTCCTGTAATTTGTGCTCTAGGAACAATAATTAGATTACTTTCTCTGTATTTTGTGGGTGACCCAGACTATACCCTAATGCATACTATGTCTTTAACATGGAAACCAAAGTACTCTGCCACTCAAAGGAAGTAGCTGTCTCTTCCTCCCACATACTTACCTGTTCCTCAGAAGTCACATTGGACAAAAATGCTTCATAAGGCAATTTCTGTACTCCATAGGAAGTTATTTATCTATTTTTATTTTGAGTGATTTAGATGTACATACAATATGGAAAGGCCATTTCACCACCAAATAAGCTTACTCTTAACATGAACTTAAATTATTAAAACCCAATAAAATCAATGGACTTTGTGGCAGATCAACATTTTTCAGGATCAGGATAAAAAAACCTGCTAGAGATTAGAAACTTGTTCATGATTTTGGACAGAAACATTCTTTAAAGTACAGCATAACCATGTGTTTTTTTTTTTTTTATGAACTAAAGCAACCCGATACTTTCTCAATAACCCAACCATTTGATTAAACCAGCATTAACTTTAATTTAACGTTTTTAACTTGAAAGTTACAATGCTTTCTGCTGGTCAAATACACAATTTAAGAAAATGAGAGCCTACACAGCTTTGATGAAGTTTGTCCTATTTTCTATTTCTTGGTGTGGGCCTCCAAAATGGACTGTCATAGTAATCAGGAATTCAGAGGAGACACATATGTACAAAATATATTTAATGAGAACATGGTATAGATTTTTTCACACAGAAAGAAGTAGCCAAAGGAATCCACAGGTAGGAAGAAGAATTTAAGTTCTATCTGGCATACTCTGCAGCATTAAGAGGAGAAAAACACAGACAGCATATTACACAGGGATAGGGTGGAGAGGAAAAGGTTTCCTACATGGAAGGAAGAATGCACTGCAAGATTTTACTTCTTTGTTGCTTTTCTACAATTCTAAAGCAGGGACTTCCTTCCAAGGTAGCAAAGAATTTAATGTCAATACCAAGCCTGACTACCATTTTACTGATCACAATTCACATTAAAATCATTTAAGACTGTACCATGTGTTCAGAATTGTGACACGTTTCTCATTAACTAATATTCTCAAGCAGATGTGGTGATTGCTGGTGGCTCCTTTCACTCTTTGGAATGTCAAGATTTATTTCAATGCAAACTTGCAACTCAAATGAAACTTTTCATTGTACACACGTGATTCACAATTTTGATTACCATATTAATAACCACCAGCTCTCTGTTTAAATTCCTGTGCCAACAACAGGATAAGGCTTGCAGTTAGCTATACTGACAATTTTACTCATTATTTTGAAATCTGTTTCATCATATGAAGATCTGTCCTGCATATGAATTGTCCATCTATACCACCAGATGGTAATTCACTAACATTAACAGATGTAGAGATCTGACAGGCTTTAGTTTTTCATTTGATCTTTTCCCTGTCCTTTCTATGAAATAACTTTGCACACATTTTACCCTCTCTTCCATTTATATTCTCCTCTCTTTCCTTCCTTCATATTTCCTATAATTCTCTTTTTCAATTTGAATGGAATGAGTTTTCAAGCCTTCTTTAGTAAAATACAAAGTTGACAGCTTTATTCTGTACAAAGGCTATTGCCTCTAAATTTCATCCTTAATAACCTCTCAACAAAACACATCCCTGTGAAGAAATAATAAAACCAGTGTGCATCAAAAGATGCTACAGCAGCAGCAAAGTGACTTTTCCTTAATGGACAATGTTTAACTAAAATTCATTATTTCATTTTCATTGAATGAAAGGGACTTTATTATTTTCTCGATAGTGCTGTTTTATCACATGCAACACACCACAAAATACTTTTAGAAACCTGCTAAGCTTGATAAGTGGTCTTCTATATTATTTGCTTTAAAATCAAATACNACCAAACTATTCACATACAACATTTGTAAAGAAACTCACCAGATCCACAGATGAAATTATAGAAATAATATTTCTATATTCACATTCACTCACATCAGTAAAGTCTGTGAAATAATAGCAAAAGATCAAAATGAGACTCCCCACCTTTCTGAAGATATCAAGCAACTCTGCAAACAATAGGAAGACATTAGGGAAGACATTAGCAAAAAATGGCCTATAGAACATTTAGAACAAATGTGAGCAAAACAAAGTGAAAATAATTTTGCGGGTACTGCAGGTATCATTAAAACTTAGCAATTTACACATGACATAGAGACCCATGTTACCAGCCGTTAAGGATGATCTCTGATATGTATCCCAAGAACATCAATCAACATCACATCTCTTATTGTTAACACTACTTTACATAGCTTTTTTCCTTCAAAACCCTCTTGGTGTTATGTGATGTTTGGATACTAGCAGAGGGATATAGCCATGAAAGCAAATGCTGTGCAACAAATCCCACTAGTATAATTCCTCTACTTTAGATAAAATAATGACTATATATTAGACATTGCGAGCACTAAGTAAATTTCACTCTTCAAGGTGAAGTATTGTACTTGTTCTAACGTTTGTTATCTAATAATGTAGTTACCAAAGCAGGCCTACATTATGATTTTTATACTGATACACTTCTTCAGTAAGTGCAATAATGCTACATATGACCCAACACTTTATTTGACTCCCAGTTTAAAACAGAAAAAAAAGAAAGAAAGAAAGAAAATAAGGTTAGTAGTTAATTACAATACTTTTTAAAAACAGGTAAAAATACAACAGTCAAGAGTAAACTCACTACAGTCAATGAGCAAGAATTATTTTCAGCAGCTTTAAAAAATATCTATTCTCTCATGTATCATAGAAATACATAAGGCATATAGATATAAAATTCATGGTTTTATACCAACATGACATACATCTTCAGCACAGAGAGAAAATAATAATGCACAAGAGAAGTAGCCAGGAGTGAGTTATAAGTCTCTTGATAAATGAAGATTAATGTCACTGAGCT
Organism: Anseranas semipalmata; assembly: GCA_013399115.1. Taxonomy (NCBI): domain Eukaryota; kingdom Metazoa; phylum Chordata; class Aves; order Anseriformes; family Anseranatidae; genus Anseranas; species Anseranas semipalmata. Next base: position 298,984 of record VXAA01005072.1, read on the forward strand.
AAGCTAACATGTATTATAATGATATAACAATAATAATTGTTCCTGCTGCTATAAGCGTCTTTTATCTGTGGAGCTCAGAGCACTTGACAAGCACTAATTGAAACTCAAAACATCCCTGCAAGATAGGTGCATTTTATTATCTGGGTTCCACAAACTGGAAAATGAAGGCACAGATAATTAAGACAGCTTGCCCTAGGTCACAGAGCAAGCCACTGGTTAAAACAGAAACATAACTTTTAACTTTGTCTTTGAGGTCCCAGTTTTAATTATCCTCCGTTAATCCTATATGCATAACAGTGATATTAATTAAAACTCCCAACATAGTACTTCTCCCACTTAAATCAATGGCAGTATTGCTCATCCCATTGGTGAAAGTACAACTGTATCACTAAATAATACCAAAGCTATTAACATTTTAACACGCAAGATGGCCAGCACATGCATATACACACATACTTGCATGGTCACATGTGTGTAATTCTATCCCAGATTTGGATAAACTACTTCTCTGGTGACCAATTGTCAAATGCCCAAGATCACTTTACATCCAGAGAACAGTACAGAATCACAGAACGGTTGAGGTTGGCAGGGACGCCTTGACCTTGTCCCTTTGCTCAAGCAGGGACACCTAGAGCTGGTTGCCCAGGTCCATGTCCAGACACCTTCTGAAGATCTCCAAGGATAGAGACTCCACAATCTCTCTGGGCAACCTGTGCCACTGCTCAGTTAACCCCAAAGACAAGAAGCATTCCTGAAGGAGGATCCAGTGCTTCAGTTTGTGCCTTTTGCCTCTAGTCCTGTCACTGGTAACCACTAAAAAAAGCCTGGCTCCATCCTCTCCTTTCAGGTGTTTGCACACATTGATAAGACCCCCCCAAGCCTTCTCTTCTCCAGGCTGAACANTATATTGGTAAGATCCCCCCTGAACCTTCCATTCTTCAGACTGAGCAGTCCCAGCTCTTGAGGACTCCGTGGTCTTTCCCCATAGGAGAGATGTTCCAGTCCTTTATTCATCCTCATTACCCTTTGCTGTACTCTCCCCAGTAGCTCCATGTATCTTCGGAACGGGCAACCCAGAACAGAACACAGTACTCCTCCACATGTGACTCACCTGTGCTGAGCAGAGGGGAAGATCACCTCCCTTGACCTGCTGGCTACACTCCTCTTAATGCATCCCAGGATAACATCACCCTTCTTTGCAGGGAGGACACTATGACGTTGCTGGCTGAAGTTCAACTTGGTGCCCACCAGGACCCCCAGGTCCTTTTTTGCCAAGCTGCTTTCCAGCTGGGTGGCCCCAAGCATGTACTGGTGCACTGCATGCTGCTCAGATTTCTTCTGAGCAGATCAAGACACTTGCTGTGGATCATTTTAACTTTTTTTTTTTTCCTCTAAAGAGAGAACTGGATGCATGAAGAATCTAAAAGTCGAAAGTGCAGCTAATAATTTTTCCATTAATTGTAAAACCAGGGGATTAGACCCCAAATCCCAAGATAGAGGAATTAGGCACATAATACCTACCAATTTTAGCATTAATTAAATGTCCAAATAACTCCAATGATCTGCATGTAAGCTATCTAGACAATATCAAGATGACTACCAGTACTTCCAAAAATCATTAGACGATTACCATTTTCAGTATTTTTACATAACAAAGCTGCTGTCTACCACATATTAAACTGAAGATTTATTCTGCTTGGAATATAGAATGGGTCATTATTATTTTATAGCCACTTTGGAAAAATGCTCATAGAAACATTTATTTCAAAGGCTTCTAATGTTTTCAATAATGAAAACTTGTTTTTGTCTTTCCACAACCATTTCTTCACTCCATGTTTTCAATGCAAAAGGTAGTATGTTAGAGATTCTTGTTAAAAACAAAGAAAATAAGAACATTTTCAATAATGTTAAAATACATCAATTGTTTTTTCCAAGATGCAAATTTATCACTTTGTCAGTAAAGCTTCCAGTTCCCAAACTAGCCAGGATTATTTCTCTCAGTTACCACCTCATATCTGAAAACCTATAATGGGCAAGGTGACTATTCCTGTTCTGTCTCAGCGCAAAGAAAAGCATTAGGATAAAGAACTATGAGGATTTTGCTCTGCAACAGTGTAAACTAAGGTCAGTCAAAGACAGAGTTACAATGTCTTGCCACAGAATATTAAACTACCTTGGAAGGACATGCATGAACTGGTTAAAAAAAAAAAAAGTGCAAACTCCAGCTGGCTAAGGGGAGGCATATTCATTTACTTCCCAGTTTTGCTCATAGAAGAAATCTAAAAATCATTATCTTGTTCCTCAGTAACTTACTACACTCTTAAGTTTTCTTGTGAGCTGGTTTTGAAAGCAGGGCTTCAAAGGTTACCACATACATTTTCCACCTACTTACTCTTCTAACAACTGTGATTTTGTTTTCTGAAGACTCAGAAACGTTCTTTTGAAAAACTGATAGCTGGTTGGCTACATTTCTTTAAAGTTTATTTTTCAGCTAATTTGCTCACCAAAAAAAAAAAAAAAAAGAAAGAAAAGAAAAAGAAAAAACACCAAAACCAACAGTTTTGAAGAACCCCAAAATTTTAATGAATTCACACTAACCTTCACTTAGTTCACAATTCAATTCACTTCTTTCTAAGCTAAGGAGAGTAAACACCCACTGTATATTTGGAAATGGTTTCTCAATTTCTTTTTTGATACCATTCTATTTAATATACTCATTTGGAGCAGGAATTTAGATGTTCATCTCTCCAGTGAACGTTACAAAAACAGTACAAAAAAATCACTCTTTCTGATTATAGGCACATTCAGAAACATGAATATAGTTCTTATGAAGTCAAACATTAAAAGGGGAGGGATAAATTGAAAAGACTTCAAAGCATAACATTTAGGGGATCTTTCAGAAAAGAGAAAAGAGAAAAGAGAACTTAGTTCTCACAAAATATGAGAGAATGCCTCAGTCATCACGGATACAAGTGATGCCATTGCCTCTAATGTTAAGTGGCTTGAGTCATCTATTTGTCTATTTTTACATTAAATAGCTGTCTCGGCCACATAATTTGATTCCTATTTATTTATTGTAAATAGGAACTCTCGCATAATTTTTGATCACCCTTTTTTTTAATCCTGAAGAATAAAACTAGTTACTCATGCAAGCCAGCTGCTGTTTCCAATCATATGCAAGAATATGGCAGTATGCAGGGTACTTCTGATTGTTTTCCTAAATAAGACACTTTAAAAGTAATCAAGGGGAAAAACTATCAGAACTGCCTTACAGGAAATGATGATTGTAGCATTTAAGGAAATCTGATGGAATAATTTTTAAAAAGGAACTAAATCAGCTCTGTCTACAGGATTTTCTCCTATGGTATAATTTTGCCCTATTTTAACTTGAATATTCGGAACAGTTCTGACTATTTCAACTCCTACATGTCAAACATCAGTGGCCCTGAGTGCTATGGAAATAACACACAGACAAAAGCAAGAGACGGGACTAAGAAAACCGCCAAGCTACTTCTTCGCTACAAGGAAAAGCATTTACTCTGCTGAAACACACCGACGTGCCTGTAAACAGATATGCCCATTAAATCAGTTAGTCAGCAAGGTCCCTTTTGAAACAGCAACATGAAAAACATCTTCTCAGGTTTAACTTAAGTTTCTGTTCGGAGGGTGGATGCTGAGCCTCAGGGATCAGCTAGTGACATGAAAATCTATCCTCCAAATCACTCAGGTGTTTTTCAGTAATGAGTTCCCACTTCCCTATCCCTGAAAGGCACAGCAAATAGAGTCATAGATCAAAGCAGCACAGAGCCAAGCGAGTACGGCTGTAGAAGGAAAATGGCAGGGTTTCCGCATGGTAATGAAAAGGGCCATCACTAAAGGTTTACTCTGGAATTCAAAACTGTCACTTACTATTTGAAACAAGGGATCCATTAGCTTAGTGCACTTTTTATTGTTATTGATTTGCAATCCTTTACTTTCTTTTAATTCCAAACAGTCATTGAATGCTCAACTGTTCTTTACTCCATGGAATAAACCTTGATGATTTTGCTTTCAAATAATTATTCTCAAATCACATTTTCTTCCTGCATCAGCTTCTCAATGAGTTTCATTAATATAGGCTTCCATTTACCCTAATTATGTTTTTGGCAGATTTGCTTTTAGCCACATCTCACCTTACCACAATAACATTTTGTCATATCCCTTGATCAAGTCCACGTGGCCCTGAAAAATCACTTCTTTTCCTGAAATAGTGGTGGGGAGCAGGGAGCCCTAAAGTGCATTGACTCATTTATTCAGACATAATAAAAAGAAAAATACTGCCACTCATCTTACCTGACTAAGTTGCAAGGAAAACATCTACTTTTCCCTTTGTCTGATAACAGAGGAACTACTCGAAATGATACAACTAAAAGTTCCAGAGGAATTCCAGAACTGCAAGCCCTAAACACAAAAACTAAGCCAAAAATCTGAGCTAAATATCAGAGCTTGAATTTTATTTTTACAGGTCCCTGCTGTATGGCTGAAACACTATTTGCTTCACCACTTGGAATGGTTATTTCTTGCCTCAGCGCACTCAGTTTAGCAAAGCAATGAGTATTCTTATCCTAATCCAGTGAAGCACACAGACAGATGCCTAAATTTCAGTATACAACTAATTTAAGGAGGTTATTCATATAAATTAAATATATCCTTACAGACTTCTTTGGATCAGTATCATAGTTCCCTGCAAGACCAAAGGCAATGTCACTAAACCTCAATCTGAGAAATCAATTTAGCAACACTGAAGATAAGGACTATTTTGTAAAGTTTTCTCTCTGCTTCTGAATGGAAATTTTAGGTTTCTCAGATGCAAGCTTTGACCATGACACAAGCATATTTATATACATATATATACACATACATTTGTGTTTACATACACGTGTATATACATACACGCACCAAAAAAAGACCTCCTCACATTTTCCAACTAGCATTGCTTTTACATCATTTCCCTCTTGTCCCAACATCCCCAGAGCTTTCTGAAGCTTCACTAATTTGAGTTACTCTTCTACATGGCATGGAGTACAGAATTAGATGGTAACTTACTGACTCCATTTTAAAGCAAAAATTGCACCATTTTCTGAGGCAGCATGTATCGATTTCACCACTTGGTCAAATCAAGTGTAACTACATTCTTCTGTAACATTGCCTCACCTGTTGCAAATGGGTAGTCTTTATTTCTGGAAGTTCAGTCCTGCAAATACTTCCTGTTGTACATAGTAACTGTACTTGGGAATCAATCTGACTGGTATTAAGCATTGTAGAAGTTTATACAGGACTATACCTTCACTAAGGTGATGATCCATCATTTTAAACACATATTGTGATTCTGTCTTAAGGTTCTTGCATTTTTGCAATATATTCAATGAATAAATTTTTTAAAGTATTAGCAGGAGATGCTGCCATCTTGGATGGAGAATGACCATTAGCTAGTGTTAGGAATACTAGTATATTATTAACAAGTATTAGATTGTTTACTAGATTTTAAATTTTATTTTTAATCAAACTATATATGCATCTAGTTACTTTAAAACTAAACTAACAGATGAAAACTCAAAAGGATTTTGCAGTATTGTAGCTCTTTCTGTGAAATACCATCAGAATATGCCTGTATCTCTAACTTTTCATTCATCATAGCCAAACATCCACAGTTAACCAGAACAATCTGGTTTTGCTTCCTAAGCTCTCCCGTACTGCATTTCAATAGCTGAAACTATTTTACCATAGAAATTCCTGCCATAAAAGATGCAAATTACTTTAAGTGCACCACAACCAACTCAGTTATCTCCAAAGTCTGAAGACTGTGTACTTCCAAGACAAAACTCTTTATATTCGTAATGTAGAAGCAATCCGAAATCTAAAAATGACCTTAAAGCTGGTGCTGGCCACAAATCATCACTATTTACATAGAATATCTGGCTATCCTGAACAATACCTCAATAAACTCACTGAAATATCTTCAGACTACAAATACTTCAGTGTAGTCTCGTCTTGTGCCTTAGACACTTAACCAATACATGAAAGTTATGGTTCACTTTATAATCAGTAGAAGAGAGATAATTCACCACATCTCAAAATGTGATTGATAAAATTAATTATTGTAACAAAATATATGAAATATTCCCCCAGGGGGAAGGGGGAGAAGTAATAGTTATCCTTTTAAAGACTTGCTCTTTTTTATTTTATTTTACAGTCATGTCAAGTATCAGAGAAGCATCCCTTGCTTTCCCTTTCTAATGATAATTCTAGCACAGGATGGGAAACTTCTCTACATGTCAGTGTATCAGTTGTTCTGACAGACACAGGGAAAGCAGCAAGCACTGGCTTGAAGTCAAATTTACAGTTTGCATGCCTACTTTACCAAAAAAAATATTCAATTTAAAACAGTTCAATCTGAACTTACGACTCCGCAGCAAAGACAGTGCATGTTAGGTTTAAAAGGGGTACTGGTTTAATATGTTTGGATTATTTTATTACCTGTGTTTTCAGTTAGCTCAGTACTATACAAATTTGTTCCTTAGGTACTGATCTGATAAAGAAAAGGAGTTCTTTCAAAAAGCAGCAGTGTCACTAAGAAGCGATTGAGCAGCCATTAGGGCCCACTCTCTTAAGAGGTTTGCACGTAAATGGAGTTAGAATGTTTGTTAGAATCAGAAAGCTCTGTTATGTATCTGATTACTATTCTATACTTTGCCCAGATTGTTTTTAAAAATGTATTTTCTATAATTGTATCCAACGTATGTTCAACTAAACCAAGGGACTAAGCTTTGTCTACTTTAACACACATATCCTGCAAACATATATCCTGTTTCAAACTCAGGAAGTTGTTTAGAAGTCTACTTAATTTTTCTAATTCAAAATGTATACAGAATGTGTATATGTTCTCTCATTCCACAGTGTACAGTTAAAAGTAAAATTACTTAACTTTCATGTTTAACCTAGAGTCATGTTTTCACTTCATCCTCTGCACTAGTTTTTCCAGCCTCCCGGTTGCATGTCACCATTTTATAATAAGGATACTTATCTCAAACTATTAGAGAAATGTGCTGGATATATGAGCATATATAAGTAACGACTGGTTCTAGGTACATATATTAAATTNAATATATACATTTCTGTTTGGTGTTAGCAAAAAGTTTCATTTAAAAAAAAATCTTGGGGGTAGGTTTACATGTTTGAAATATTGTTAAAAATAATACAAAAGTGGCCAGTCATGTAACTGTTAAAACCAAACTAATTTCTTGTCTTTGACTTGAAACTATTTTTAAGTATTTTTTTTATCCTTTAATATTCTTTAATATTAATTGTTTTAAATTTCCAAACTGATCAGCTTTTTAACTTTTTGGAAACAGAGATGAAATGAAATAGCAAATTTAAAAACACACTAATTTTTCAAAACATCTATTAAAAAAAATACTTTCATATCAATGTGTGATACTTTCTGGCTACAATTTTGAAACTTTCCCATGAATACCCTTATTCAATATCCCTTTATCAATCAAGTCCTATAAAAGTTGAAAATTTATGTAAGATGAAACATGAAGCTTATATTCAAAGGCCTCTAGTCAATATAATTTTCAAATTAAGCTACAGATTTTATAATTACGTTATGTTCATTATGACATTAATACAATATAAAAGGTATGGATTCTTTTGGTGAGTCTTGTGGCTAAATTTTAATGCCCAGATCATGTTGTCCACAAAACCTATAGTGACTTAGGTAATTATATGTAATTTTGATTAAAATACATCTTACAGTGAGACAAAAAGGAATAGGGAAAAAGAAGCATACTATAACTCTAGAAATGCTATCTTATTTTGTATCAAAAGATTTTTAAAAGGACTAATAAATTTTTTAATTTTTAATTTAGTTTTAATTTTTAAAAGGACCCCTCTCCAGGAAGGGGTTATCCTACAAGCAACAGAACAGGTATTCTGCAGTGCCTTTGTCTGTTTCCAGGGGAGTCAGAACAATATCTAAATGTAATATCAATATTTTTTCTCTTATAAACACAATAGCCTTTTCATAGAATTTCCTGTAGTCTTATATGTGTAAAAAAATAAAGGGGAGAGGAAAGAGGTTCACAGCATACTTGCAGTTAGGACAGTGGTTTGAAATATATTAAAACCTTTCAGTTTGTTCTATTTAAGAGGAATTAGTAATACTACTAAAACAAAAGAAAACAACAGACACTTCACTCCGAATTAACTTAGCCTATCGCAGATGACTTCTCTAAACAACACAATAAGAGAAAATAAACCTCTTCACCTCATGTATCTTCCTTCATAAAAGAAAATAAAAAGTAAAGGAAAAAGACAAGAACAACGATGATTTTAATTAATAAATTATGTTTCAGGTAAGTTTATATATTCAAAATTTAGTTACCGTTACTGAAATACTATTCAAAATTAATAATGTTGTGTAAAACACTAGATTTAGTGTAATTCAGTTTTAGAGTAACCCAAGCTATCCACAAATTTGGGTAAAAATCATGGAAGGGAAAGCATGCTGTTTTCAGAAGTGGCATACCCATGGAAAAACTCTTCAAGAGGTAGAAGACAATCATATTAGTTCACCTACCAGCCAAGCTCTCTAAACTGATTTCTGGGAGAGAGAGAAAGATGATGTCATCAGCACAATCATCACTTCTTTCTCTGTTTCAAGTCTTCGTGAAATCTAGCCATTTGTTTCAAAAGTTCTCTTGATTTCGTAGGAAAAAAAATAAGTATGAAATTACACATTTCAGATGGGTTCATTCAATCTGACACGATCAATGAAAAATTTTCATGTGGGAAAATCCTAAAAACCTTTTATTATATTATTTTTCAGCTTGGCTGCTGACAAAGAATTAAATTACGTGAATAAAATATATGCATAGCTTGACATGTTAGTAAGTCAAAATGTGGCCAAATGTAAAGTATTTTTCAACTGGCCACTAAGAATCCATGCCAGAAGTTGAATACTGCACCATAAAATACTATTTCATATAAGAGAGAATTCAGTGGAGGTCCAGACAATTGATCATGTTTCACTATGAGTTTATAAGAAGTTTTATAAGGAGGTAGCTACTTGATAACAAACAATCAAAATGTTATTATTATCAAAATGTACAGACTCTTTACTGCTAGGTAGGTTTATATTCTTTTATGGTTTTCACTTTAGGACCTCAAAAGTTTACAAGCGTTGTACGTACTTGGTAGAAAAGCCACTCCCGTTCAAATCCTATTTGACTAAAAACCTTATAGACAAAAGTTAAATGTTTGTTGCACTTGTTGCCTTTTGAAAGCAATTCAGTGAGAACAAGAACTGAAAAGAAAGATAAAAAGAAGATATTTTTTGTTGATTTGTCCAGTTTATCAGTCTTTGAAATACTGGATCTGTAATTTAGGCTGACGACAAAATATCGCCAGACCCCATGACTGTGAAAATTTCTTTCTGTACACAAACTGGATATAAAGCGAGTGCTGCAAGCAGCCTGAAAAAGACTGCAAAGATATCTTAGAGAAAAGATGTTTACTCCATTCACCTCAATGCAGTTGTTCACATTAAAGATCATCTCCAGAACAACAGTTTTAATAAGTTGAAAAATACGATGCAAAAGTCACAAGTCTATCTTCACAGTTCACTGATACTAAGAATAATAACCTTGCAGAATTTCACAGTAGCTCATTTGCACTCAAAGTATTGCATTATCTGCAATGTCAAATGGTGAGGGTTACAAGGACAGCTTCAGTTGAATAAATCTTGTATGGGAAAATACTGAAGGAAGATAACTGAGTTCAGCTCTATTTAAGTAACTGCTTCAGAGCACTTCTGAGAGCAATGTTGCTTAAGATTAAACATCTTAGGAGACCTGCCTTGCCTGGCTTACTAAAAGAAAGCTACATCCACACAGAATCTGGCATACTGTCAAACTTTCTGTATTTTTCTGATATGATAAAGGTATTGGTTGGCATTGAAATTTCACTCTTGGTAATGTCATTTTTAATTGTTTTTGCCCACTCATAGCTCGTAAAACATTCAGTCCAATGTCAGCAAAAATAAAATACAAGCAGCATTACAGACTGTAAACAAGTTGTCAGCTCAGGCAAATGCATACATTTTAGACATTTTCAATTGAGCATGGAGGTCTTCCTCATTAGCAGATGTTCACTATGTCAAACGGAAAAGTTTTATTTTTTGGTTTGGAATGATTATTGATTTATAGCTTTGATAATCGTTGGAAATAAGTTGAAAACAGTATAGGAAACAGTTCAAAAGTATATAAAAGTCTTTCATGCGATTGAGTTAACCAAGGTTTGTGCAGTATTTTTTTGTGAGCAGGACTGTGTAGTAGTAGCTGGGGAACGTTCAGAATACGCTCCTCCACTGAACCAAGCAGAAGAAATAAGGAGAAAGGAAATCAGAAAGATTCAAAGATCTACTGAAGTCTAAACCTTCTAATATGATTGCCATGTGAGTTTCTATAGTCTGGAGCTCATAAGACTTGAATAACATATCTGTTTGCTTTTCCTTTTCAGACAGGTACCTATTCTGGACAGACTGATCAAACAGAAGTGGTCTTTTCAACAAATCAAGTATGAGGCTCTAACTCACATCTTCAGACCCATGGAAGACATAAGTGTTTGTTTTTGTTTAACCCCAGCAGGCAGCTAAGCACCACACAGCTGCTCATCCATTCTCCCCAGGTGGGATGGGAGGAGGATCAGAAAGGTAAAATTGTGAAAACTCATGGGTTGAGATAAAAGACAGTTTGCCAGGTAAAGCAAAAGCAAAACAAGGAATTCATTCACTACTTCCCATTGGCAGGCAGGTGTTCAGCCACTTCCAGGAAAGCAGGGCTTGTCACATGTAGTAGTTTCTTGGGATGACAAATGCCACCACTCTGAACATTCCCCCCTTCCTCCTACTTTCCCCCATCTTTTATTGTTCAACATGACATCATATGGTACGGGATATCTCTTTGGTCAGCTGGGGTCAGCTGTCCTGGCTGTGTCCCCTCCCAGCTCCTGGTGCACAGGCCCCAGCCTGCCCACTGGCAGGGCAGCACAAGACCCTGAAACATCCTTGGCTCTGTGCAGGCTCTGCTCTGCAACAACTAAAAACACCAGTGTGTTATCACCACTATTTTAATCAAAAATCCAAACCACAGCATCATACAAGCCCCTACAAAGAAAATTAACTCTATCCCAGCCAAAACCATGACAGTGTTCAAGTATCCCATTAAAAGAAAAAGATGTAATAAAAAATCAAAGCTCTGATCAGGAAAGGCAAATTTCTGATGCTGTTTCAGAGGGGAAAATATAACCCTGTGGCTATAATGAGCCATGTTGCACAAGAACCCTGTTAAATGTGCTGAAAAACTATTTTGTCACCTCTAAAAATACAGGACATTTTGAAATACAAACTCTATTTTGTTCATTAATCACTTTTTTAACCAACATACACATGAAAAAAACTCCCATCTGAGTGAACAGACATTCTGTGTTCCTGACAAAACAGACATCTCAACTGAAAACTAGATTCAGAAGTAATTTATTTTTTTCATGGGCTTTCCTACATCCACAATGGGCTGTGATGCGCAGATGATCAAGTTGTCAGTTACTGTCCTAGTGCCAGATCCCAGAATCAGAGAAGTGAAATGCAGTCAAGAAGTACCCCAAAACTAACTAGCCCCATTAACTAAGTAACATTGCTTTCTTTTATGAAGCAATTACTCTGTTGGCACTTGTGTGGGGATGACAATCCTCAGCCTGAAAAGCTATGAGGTATTTGACAGTCTAACAGAGAAATCAAAAAGGACCTTCCAAAGCTAATCCAAATGCTACATAAAGACAGCCTTGTTTCTTTACAATTATGTAAATCTTTGTCTTTACCAAACTATAGAAATTATATTCTGTTTCATACTTGGAATAAACAAAGTAAAACTCAATTTTTTGGTAATTTTCACTTTAACTTGGCTTGAATTACTGTTGTTGTTTTTTTTTTTTTTCTAAAGTTAACTTTTTAAAGTGTTTTTCTTGTTTTGTTGTTTTTAAAGTTAACTGACAGCTGTTCTTAAGAAACAATGTATTAGGATAATAAAGCAGGACCCCAATTCCTGCATACTCTATTCCTGAGCATTTAGAAGATGAAGTGGATATGTTTTCATCTAAGCTATTCTGACCAGTTTGAAAGTTTAAGAAAGAAGAAATATCTCTTGAAGAAACAGGAAACCAGGAAAGCTTTCTGACAGAGTAACTGGGGAACATATCTGAACTCTAATATAGAAATATTAAAGACTCTAAAGGAGTGTGTGACTGTTCTTTATGGAATTGAAATACTTGATTAAACAGAGAAAACAAGGCAGGGGAAAAACTCAAAATGTCATCTAGTCTATCTTAACAATGCCTGTTTATTCTTGAAACATTCCTGACTGGTACTGTTTACTATGCCCTTAATAACCTCCAGGAAATGAGGAACCTTAGTTCGACAACCTTTTCAGATCAACCTAGGTTTTAGACCTCCTACTTTATTTAAAATGTATGCTTGACATTTTGATGTCTGGAAGAGAACATGAAAATTAAAATACTCCTCTAATAAATGCAGGCATTCCTGCAGAAGAATTAATCTTTTCCCACCTTTTTTGCCCCAAATATTTGCTTACTACTAAAAGATAGGACAGAAGTAACATTATTTACTCCTATCAGTAAATGAGAGCAAGCAGAACTTCAATTGTCCAGAGGAATCTCATGATCAAAACCAAAGCCACCAATAGCAGGAGTTTCAAGAATCATCCTATGATTTAGGATTCTAAATTTATCTATCAGGATACTGGAGTCTGCCTGTATTGGTCCCCCCGATACGTCTCTGAGCAAGATTCCTAGTGACATCTGCCAAACCAGGGTGGCAGGCAGGTGTCCTGGTTGACAAAATCAGAGCAGCATTTGCAGATGGCATAGAATATGCTACAATGAACCATTAACTGCAGCTTACCTCTATGGCTATGCAATACAGATATTTTAGACCTCTGGTTTCTATGCTCTTCTCTTGAAATTGAGATTTCAATGTTAAATTAGTATATTTACAACATAGTATAAATTAACTAGGCATTCAAATAAAACATTGGTGAAAAGATCTGCAAAGTTTACAGAAGCTTTCTTCCAGTAAACATCTCGGTTTCCTGCCAAAGAACTAAAAGTTTAACTTTTCAGGAGAGCAAAAAAAAAAAAAAA
>VXAA01005072.1:312272-328789 GCA_013399115.1 Anseranas semipalmata
TTTTTCACTTGTCAGGGCAAAGCTTAGAAATATACAGCTTCATAGCTCACTGATGCCAACATTGAAGTTATCATCTCTGAAACACCATCAACAAAAATAGTAAAAGATCACAGAGTGAAGAAATAAATACAATAATATATCCTGGGTTTTCTTGATAGGTGTATATTTCTCTTGAAACTAGGTTTTGTTCTGTTTGTTTTATCTCTGTGGTTGCTGTATTGGTAGCCAGACAAAATGTCAAAACACTCTGATATACTCCGAAATTGCAAAGCAAAACAGAACAGCAGTATGGAAAGCAAGCATTCAGTTGTCTTTGGGTCATGTGCATCCTCTGAGCCCTACCACCCTAGGAAACTAAAGCTTAGCTCATGCCATTACTAACACCTGTCAGTCTACATAAGTTTTATTAGAAAAGTGCTTTGAGACTGCTTTCTTAAAACTCGCATCAGCAAAGAAACACTCACAGAGGCTTTCTAACATATCATTTGTCTTTCATTCAAATGACTATTAATTACATTTAATGACCAAATTTACTAATCATTTTGTAGAAAGCAGGCTGTTTGAAAAAAGCGTGAGTCTTCTATCATTACTAGCACTGACAAGCTCCTATTGTTTCAGCACATATTTTGTTATGCTGGCTTTATCTTTAAAGCACTAACTGCAAGAATGAATTTAATTGACAGAATCTTCATTTTCACACTTTTCTCAGGAACCACATTCTGGCGCTATATTTATATAAAGAAAAAAAAGGAAAGGGAAAGGGAACACAAAACACACAAAAACAAAACTTGAAAACTATATCCATATATCAATATTACATATTACATTTTTTAGGATCTGATTCAGGGTTTTTGAATGCTTGACATGGTAGGTATGTTCAATTGTGTTAATCAAGTTGAGCACAGATGGTCACCAGCTTCACTGTACTCAAAATCTAAAAACTGTATGAAGATGCTGTTACCTTATGACAGGAGTGACTTCACTGAAATACTTTAATATAGCTTTTTCTAACATAATTAATTACTGAAATATTTTGCCACTATATCCACTATGTCCCACCAACAGTGTTTTTTGCATAACTCTCCCAATGAACATAGTTTATCATAGTTTAGTTTTTAGCAGTGACTTAATTGTTATTACTCTGAGTAAGCTTCAGTAAATTAATTGACTTAACTGGAACCACTCACAGTAGTCAATGCTTACACCCCTGCAAGAATTGGCTGTACTGAAGGAGTTAAGAGCAACACAACTATTTCTACCTACAGTGAACAAACTTAGTGAACTAAATAGACGATTGGTATAGCTTTTATAATGACGGTCCGTACGCAAAAAGAATATAAAGATTTAAATTTTCTGAGCTTTGCCAAAGAAAATACTGAGGGCACTGGTAACACTTCCATTTTCATCTTATTCAAAAAAATGTATCAGCTAAACAGATACAGTTCTACCCAGAGCCACTACTTACAAAGAAGATGGACAGTCTTATGCTTGGGGTTCTGTCATATCCTTCTTCACATTTGTACTCTTCTGTTTCAGACTTCTCATGCTACCTTAGGCAAGTGACTTCATTACATCAGGTCTCAGTTTCCTGCCACTAAAATGTCACTGAAATCCTGGCTATGCGAAAAATATAATTGACTTCTGCAAGAATTTTGCTGGGTTTGGATGGCTTGAATTCTAAAGCAATGTAATACAACTGCACATTATATAAATATGCAACTGTGTGTTTAAAAGTCCTAAGAAGCTGGTAGTTAAAACATAGAAATAAATAATTATAAATAGTATAATAAAAGAAATTTACAGGCACTAAGCCCTGTCTACTCAAGTTTTGTTTCAGCTATTTTTGGCAAAACAGACTTAACATTTTCCTAAATTTTCTCTTTATCATGAGAATAAATTTACTAACATCTGGGGCACACACTGTGCTCCAAGATGAAGTAGGAAAGAAAACCACGGAAGTGTCGTCTCCTTCATAGGTAAGAAGCCAATTTCTCTAGATTTGCTTTCAGCGTTTAATTGCTATAAACACAAGCTTCTAATTTTCAATCAAAATTCACAACTTTAACACAGCAGTCATGGATGTGTTTTTAAACAGAATATGGAGGTCATAGCCATTGGGGGAGTCAAACATTTACAGTCCAAAATGCTCTGTCATCCATGAGAATGAATGGGAGACAGTCAACCAAAATTCAGGAAATCCTATCTCTGACTCTTCATCAGAGAAATATCCTTGACAATAATCAGTTTCTACAGAATTGTCACCCCAGTTTGGTGACAATACCTCTGCCATCTGCTCCTTTCATTTTGAAGGACCTGTGAGTGCCCTCAGTAAGAAATCACCTTTCTTTGTCTGCCAAAACTGTTTTATCTCCTCGGTATATCTCTTTATGTCTCTGTTTTCTTGTATGACTAATTTATGATCTATGTCCTTCTTGGGCAGCACCTGCCTCATTAAAACTGACTCCTGTTGCCTTGGCTGAGTGTGGCTTCAATAGGAGAGCAACAGGTGAGTGCACTGGTTGACCTGAAACTTACTGTTTAACTCCAGCCCAATCAGCTGTCAGATTTATATCAAAAAGTAGGCATGTTATAAGAAGGGAAAGCTTTATCTACTCTATTTAATTAGATATGTTTTAGTAAAGACACGACCTACTGTCTCTCTTCCCACCTGCAAGCACTATAATTAAAGTTTATCTAATAGAATAGTAAGCTATTTTCATTCTCTTGCCATTTTTAAAAGTTGAATACAATTCTGCAGGAACTTGAGAAGTTAAGAAATAAAAAGATGTCAACCCTAAAACTTACTGTGAAAAATCCATGGTTTTCTTGTGAACAAGAGCGGCCACAGTTAAGCATTTAAATCAGTAAAAAACAAAGGTAGAAACTATTCTAGAAGCTCTGGGTGGCCACTTGGTCTTTTTATTCTAGTCAGTTTGTTCGGTAGCAGCACTGAAAATCAACACATTTTGTTTATTTACCCACATATTCAAGGTATTCAAGGTCCTCAATATCAAACTTACTGACTTTTATAAGTTCTAAATACCCAGAGATTCTTACTTATGGCAATATATACTTAAAAATAAAAAAATAAGAGACACCTCAGTGATGGTTTTAGGACTGAATCTGTGTATACTGATTTGTTTGGTTTGATGTAGAAGTGACAAAACAAGAAAAAAAACTCTATATGAATACAAATTTCACTGAAATGGAAAAAAAACCACCACTTTTTTGGACTGTTTCTACTCTTGAAAATACATATCAATGAATAATAATAATAATAAAAAAAAAAAAAAAAGTAGAAAAATCTGGGAGTTGATTTTGTTGAACCAGGAGGTTCCAATTGTGAAAACAAGAAAAGAAATATAACTTCTCAAATTGATTTAGTTTACCAAATTTAATGCAGGTTTGATAAGTCCCTAAAATGCCTTGTTAGAAGAATAACCTATTCACAAACACATACAAAAGTGAATGAGCAATCTTATCCCCAGATTAAGAATAAACATTCATAGTTATTGTTGATAGAAAGGTGACCTAAATCATGTAAATGAGAATTACCAACCAGAGGAAAAACAGCTCACACCCCAAAGAACAGGAATAAAAAGATAAATTAAGGTAATCACAAGCATAAGTGAAATACAATGTTGTATATACAGAGAGAGAGATTTTACAACAGAGAGCTGAAACAAAACCTAATGTCTCTAGTATAGATGACCAATAACCTGCAGCTTTCATTCAAGACAGGCTTAGTTTTATTCTTACGGTAGTGTTATTCAAAGAGACTAAAAGTCAGTGGGCATCAAAGAAAAAGGGTTTGAACTTCTTCATATCCATTTAGTGACATACTGCATGAATGACAATGATGAGATGAAGCCAACTAAAAAAGACAAAGACGTGATGCAAAAAGCCCGCAGGCAGGTTGGTACACTACCAGATACTCTGAGCACATTCCAGGAAACTCATACTTTCATGGAGTGGAGTTATTTCAAATGAAATGATGGGAGAGAGTGTGCCTTAGCAGACTGCCTCTAAAGGACAGCACAAAAAAAACATTCATAGTGACAATGTGCCACTTTAACTAAAACATTTTCTGGTAACTGAAATAGTTTATGGATGGTATGCTTCAACCCTCACGAGCAAAAGAACTCTTAGTCTTTCATGACATTTCTGAGCATAAAAACTGATCTTATCAGGTTGTACCAACCAACAACAGAATATTCACTATGGTTAAACAGTTCTGAATGGACTGCAGACTCCTTAGAAAGGACTGACCTGTAAAGATCAGCAGCAGAGGGAACATAGATCAGAAGCTGAACCCAAGACAAAATCAAGAGCCTTAATGAAAAAAGTAATTATCAAACCCCAAGGTATGGGCTAGAGATTGTCTGTGAGACAAACAAAATTGCATTTTTACTCTACATTGCCCTGGCAAGGCTTCAGCTGAGAATTCTCTCTGATATGGGAAACTACACTGCTAGAAAGATGTCAATCAGTTTGAGACAGCCCAGAGAAGAAGAGCAATCATTGATCTAGAGTCTGTAATCTATGACAGTAAATGAAAGGAATAGCCATTTTTTGGTTTAGAGAAGACAAGCCTGAGGAACATAAAAGACCATCACAACACAGCTGCCACAAAGACTTAAGGAGAACCTCTGCAACTAAGCACTGCAACACATAGCCCAGTCTGCAGCACTGATTTTTTAAAATCTAGGTAGATGACCATGTTTCAGACATTATATAGTACAGGTGTTCTCTTCTGGGAAGATAGAGAGATGTCCAGAGATGGGCTGGGGGATTTTCTGGTACCTTTTCCTACTTTTCCATGAGTCAGAGAGAAATTGTTTCTGATGTTTAAGATGTTATTTAAATGGCAATTAATCTCAGACAAAGTGAAATTCAGAAAAGTTCAACAGTACAGATTTTCTCCTCTCTCTCATTCTCTGTTCCCCTACACTGTTAAACAAGGCCTCTCATTTTGACACAATCATACCACTCGTTTTGAAATTTATATACCATGTGGTAAATCAACTGCAGATTTGATAACTTCCTTCTCTTCTGTGCCAAACACATTTTGCAAAGAGTAAGTGTGGTGCCCCAATTTGACATATTTATCTGGATGAAAAAAACATCATAGCAGATAGCTCAAGTACCTCTCTGCCTTTCAGTCCACTTCCATCCAAGACTGCTGTCTTTTCATAGTTTCCTTCCTCCCCATGCATTTTCCTATCTTTTAACAACCTATTCCCTCCAAAGCCTATTCCTATGGCTTTTAAATAATGTCTTCACTTCTTCACTCTCTGAAATCAGGGTATGAAATTCAGGGTTTCTTATTGCATTTTCAGTTGGACTTCATTTCATCTTTGGGTTTCCTTAGTACACTGCACTAATCCACATTTATGACAAAAGGACAGAAACATTAAATGCAGCACTTGCATAAAATATCAAATAAGATTTCCATGATATGTGACTGCTTGAACACTTCCCAGCTAACATTGCTATTTCCCATTTCTCAGGAAAAAGATGCATTTGCATTATTGCACTAGTGCTATTGATTTATGTTCAGTAACATCCCTGCTAAGTATTTAATTGTATTACAACAAAAAGAAAGGAACATAGCTTCTTCTACAGGTCATAAATACACTAATACCTGCATAGTAATGAAAAACAATACTACCTTTCAAACGTAGTCAGGATGAAACCCATCCCTATGGCTGAACTGAGACAGTTAAGGTCCCGTGTAACAGCTCAAGGGATAGCAGAATCTACTATGTTAAACAAAGATGCCAGTTCAGACTGAATGATTCAGTTTTAGGAAAGGGAGAGGAAGAGTTATGTGCTATTCATATTTGCATTTTGGGTTATTCTAGGGAAGTCCAGACCTCCAAATATATCCAGAAGACAACAGAGAATAGGATTGGCTTTAAAAATCAAAAGCAAACCAGAATCCAAACCTAACTTTCAGTTAATGAATGTTGTGATACAGAGCTAGTATAGCTATTTTTCTTGGGAAAATGTATGGTATTATCAATATCACGGGGCATAACTGGCACAGATAATGTTACCTATAGAGCAGCTGAGAATTTATTTTTTTTTTTAAATGAGTTGCCTCCTTTACTCGAAGTGACTCTTTGCAAAGAAAAAAATCTGATCTTTCCAAATAACTGCAGTTAGGATTCTAAGTAAATGAAAATGTCAAATGTCTTACTTGCAATTATCTATCTTTTCATTTATTGATTTTTTGAACATTAGATTGTCAGGTACAGCCTGCTGAAGAATTTCCATTGCTCTTTAGAGGGAGTAGTGACTTGCAGAAAGTCACATTTTAACATTCAGTCTAGCCTTCTAGTTATGATTTGTTGTGAGGGACCATCCTTCATCTACAGGGTTTTCTGTAGTGCAATGAGTTAGGATGCACTCATGGAATAACCAAAAAACAGTCATTATTTAGAGCAACCTTGAGAACTTACACATTTGTGTAACTGGGAAGACATGGGTGGAAAGGTGATCTCATCATCTTTACCTGTTTGTAAACACTAAAAGACACTCATCTTTAATCTCGATCAGATTAGCCATTGAGAACATGGAGGAGGTAGCATTTATTTCCCCAGTGTACATTCTGTCGCTCAGTGTGTTCATTAAAAGAAAGAAGAGTAGCAAACAGTTTAACCAGCAAAACCTTCAGGCAAACCACAATCTTTCTTTGTACTACTATTAGTTCTAAAAAATAGACCCTAGGCCTAGTACTTTATCATTACTAACCTTGTTCACTGTTGGGCAACCTTCAAATCTTTCTATGGAGCAAAGACTTCCAGCTATATTTAAAAACAGGGCACAAAAGGTACCATATTGTTATGATTCTTTTATGACGATTTATATTTTCTAAGATGACACATATACCATGTAAAGTAATGGTTTACTTTCATTTACGGGATACGTTTAATAGGAAACTATTGACCTTTGTCACAGAATCCAAGAAAATGTCTAAGCATAGAATATTTTCATTATACTTAGGAAACCACTCTTTCCATAATACTTGTATTACCGAGAACGTTAGAAGAGTGATAAACGTAGCAGGTCATACCGTGTCTTTCAGTACCCATGCCAACATGCATTTCACAGCACTGAAAAGAGGGCCTCTTTAGCTGCCATGAAAACTGCATGTGTCTGTGTCCAGTACAGTCATGTCCACTTTGACAGGCTGCTTTCTATGAGGGTATTCTCAGAGGAGTAAAAGTTGCTTTTCTTTCACTGTAGTTAAACAAAGATTCAGTAAACACATTTTTAGCACTTAACAGCAACAACAACAAAAAAAAGATGTTGATTTTTTATATTGTTATTATTCACAATTTTGTCTTTGAAACCAAGTATACTTGAAAACAGACAACTTTCATAAAACAAGCAAAGAACTTTTTTCCAACTTTTCAATGTTTTGGTTTTTAACCTGGCTTTTCTTTTACTCCTCATTTTTTGTCCATGCCTTTCATTTTTAACTCTCAACGGTATTATTTACTCATTTTTGGTGGATAATAATACAGGTGGGTAATAACATATGAGGGGGCCATTACAGACATCTTAGTACGTTATGAAGTATCAGTTGCATAACTGATGGAACTGATTAGGAAGCATGTTGCCATGCTTCCAGGAAGAAAACGTTCGAAGAACAGCAACAAAAAACCTTGAACATTACTTTTCTGCCTCTGAACAAGTCTTTATGGAGTACATAAGACCTTTAAAACAGAGGGTGAAAACTACTAGTGTTTCTTAATAATTTCCAACTTTGATCAATACAAGAAGAATAAGAAGTTACATGAGAAGCGTCCAAACTCCACACTGCTAAGGACAACGCTGATGAACGGGAGATCAGAAACTATTGCAAAGATACAAAAAGATTAGAGATGTGTAAAAGGGTATTACCAGCAATGTGTGAAAAGCTTTTGAGATTAGAAATTACTACAAAGAAAAAGAAGCTTAATGTAGCTAAAACAGGTTTCTCAGCATTTTATTGTCACATTCCATACAATTTAAAAATAAAAATCTAGGCATTGCCTTCCTTTGAACATTTCCTTTTTTTCTCAAAAGTGGAATTAGGAAATAATGCAACCTATATTAGATTTCAATATATGATTTAGTATATACAAAGGGGCTTAATATAACAGCTCATAACTAGAGGGTTCTCAGTAGTCCAAAAAAAGCTTCATGGCATCTATGTTGTATATTTTGTACATCTCAGATGGAAGGGACTGTTTACCTTTAGCCTTTTTGCAAATGTTCATGGAGATAAAAAAAAAAAAATGAAATACTCTGATGATGTAATCATTAAGAGTGCTGTACTCTTGCTCGAAATTCATGGCTCAAAACCTCTCTCTTTAAAATCTTCTTCTCCAAGAACTTGAACCACATCAGATTCTCTGTAAACCTCTCCTGCATTTAAATGCTGACATGCCCTATTTGGGCTCCTTAACATGTTTTGGTAATTAATAATATCAATTTCATGAATATATTACATCTGTGCTGACTAGTCAGCTTTTAATTTTATGTTGAACTGTGTCAGCATACACCAACTCTCAGTAAATACATAACTTCTTACACACTTATGTATTAATAGGTAGCCTCAGAAGTCATAGCTGTCAGATACTATGTTAATATATGAAAACTACTTTGAGATCCTTAAGCAGTAAGATAAATGGAAAAATGGAGGAAGCAGAAAGCTAAGTGATTTGCCCAAGGCCAGACATGAGGAAGCGGTGAAGTGAATTTGATTTATGGGAGAGTCAAAAATGGAACCTTTGACTCTTCAACTGCCATTTCTGCACCTTGCCAACAAGTCATAATTTACTATTCATTAAAGTTCTGGTGGAAGTTCAGTATCTTCTTTTATCTTTTTCCTAATTTTTCTTCTTTTGGGCAAACTGGAGATATTAAGAACAGAAAAAAATTGCTATATTACTATGTATTACATTATACTATCCTACCATAAATCATCTAAAATGTGTTAATTAGACCAAGTAAAGCCCTATCCTGAATTTTCTCATCAACATCACTCTTTTACATCATAATCTTCTTCACATTATTCTTCATCTACGTTTGCTTCAAATGAAGGTCCTAAAGTCAAGATGCACTTGAGCTGCTGTTTCCCTACCCAGTTTTGCAGATTCAGTAAAGCTGAAAAGATCAGTATGCATTTTGATTATATAGGATTTATGCAACTAAAACCCAACAATTAGAGCTGTTTCTATCACTCAGTGTAAAATGTTTATAACTTGGCTCAGCACTAGGCAGAACAATCACACGATTGTCTTCCAGGGAGAGCGAGGAGAGGTAGATTATTGAAGCCACTTAGGGACATCAGCAGCTTCTTCACAAACAGGGTGATTCGACAGAATGACAGACAGAATGACTCCAATCACATCTCTTGTGTGTCCTTTGAGAAAGAAGCTGAGATTGCATTTTCTGTCAAGGATGCTTTATTGGAAGAGATAAGCAAGGGAGCTGTTAGGCCGTTTGGAGGGGTCTGAAAGCAATATAGCATATTCAGTCAAAGAAGGAAAACTTGACCCTCCAATGACCCTAACGCTTACTCCAGTCGATGCAATAATGCATGCCACAATTCACCTGCTAAACCTTTGGAGACAGAGCAACAAAAAAGAACATATTTTCTTAATGTCACTCAGGTGATTGGTCTGTCTTGTAATTCCTTGTGACACTAAAACCAACAGATTGAACAGTAGCATATGACACAGCACCCACATTTCAAACACCTGCTGCTCATTTCAGCTGGGTTGTTGAACCCCTCCAGAACCACACATCTGCAATATATGTAATGTCCAAAGAATTGCTGCTGGAATTTCCATTTTACCTAATATGCTGCAATGTTTTTCTCCTATAAAATTAAAAACAAAAAAAATCTTTAGCAAAATAAAGTCCATGCTCAAACAGGACTTTTAGGGTGAACGCGCAAAGAGATCTCAGATCTCCTCTCTCTAAAAAAAAAGCATCTCCTGAGGAAAATCCCCTCTAGTTAATTGCAATATAGAGCTTATGGAAATGCAGCTAAGCAATGCCAACTTAGCTTGATAAATTTGTCATGTATACACCACTTCATTCAGCAGGAAACAGCAAGAAAACACTGGTATTATTGTTATTTTGAACAGTAGTTAACCAATACCTAACAAAAAAAAAACCAAAAAAAAAAACAAAAAAAACCTCTCTGTAATGGTATATCTGTAAGTTTGTTAGAAAAATAACTTTCAGATAACCTAAATCAGAAGATCTCTAGAGGGAACGATAATCACTGAGTATAATGAAGGGAGAACAATAATCAATACCAAATTACGATAAGCCTATAAATCCAGGGCAAAACATTTAATAGAAAGACTGTCTTTACAATGTTTTTTCATACATATTGCAAGATCTATGATAGAAATTGAATGATTTTAAAACAATTATAACAGAATTATAAAAGATAGAGAAAAGACAGTTAATGTAAGCCATGTAAGCCTATTTCTAGATTTTCCTTCTCCTATCTGCTAGGTTTAAAATGCAGCTTGCATCTCTGTCATATTCTGTGATGCACTCACACTTAGCATCCCTCTTGGCAGGTTGTCCAGACATATCATCATACAGTATTTCCTACATTTCAGCTTGAAATCTCATGACCTGTATTTTATGTCTTTTCCAATATATATTGCACGATTTTTCTTTATCCCTAACCCTGTTTTTCAGACTTCTCTACTGGCTTAGAGTCTGAACACTGAAAGAAACAGTAGTGATTACAGGAGACTGTAAAGAACAGTGGAGATGATGTTTAGATAGAGGGGAAAAAAAAAAGAAAAAAACAGATTCAAAAGTGTACGTGTTCACTGTTAGACTCACTAGCATCACAGATAATTGTTACTAAGTTGTTAAAGAAGTTGGTAAAAATGGTAGTGAGAGTAGGAGACAGTAAGATTTTCATTGCTTTAATCCCAAATCTTATGTCCTATACTATAAGCACACACACACAAAAAAATGACAGTTTGTATGCAATTACATAAAGGAAACAAAAATTTAAAGGCAACACAGCAAAATGCAAAATTGTAGGCATTTTTCATAGAAAAGACAGGGTGTGGGTATGAAATATTGGATATTTTGGCTAAAAGTGATAGCAAATAGGTTAAGGGAGAGGAAAGAATATTTTAAGATTTTTAATCTGTTGAGCTACCCATTAAGAAAATTAACATTACTATAGAATACACAAAGGAAAGGCACAATAATAATTTAGCTTGGTGACTCTAAGCTGCCTGATTCTACATATGTGCTTCTCTGTACCTTCTTAAGCTGTTTTTTTTTTCTGTTTTTGAAATGGATACAATGATGTTTGGATTCAAATCCTCTGTAACTCCACTCACAGGGTATTTCAATAGAATATGCTCACTTGGAAAAAGAAAATGTCATCAACAATTTTTACCATTCCTGGTGGCTCACAGGAGCATTCTCTCAATCTCACAGACCTTAGATCACATTGAATGTGAATCTTCAAACTTGTTTGTGGTATGGGGGTGTCTTTCCTTTGAAATTTGGAGAAATAGCAAGAGATTACTCTCCTCAAAACTTCTCAGAAATGGATTTACTTAACTGATCTACGATCAATGAACTCAGCAAAGAAAAAAGCCCTAGTGCTGCAAGCCTCAAATACACATGCGCATAACAACACATTTGAGTTGCACTATTAAAACCGATGGTCCTACTTCTAAAGAAAAAGTTAAGAATGAAGAGATGTTTGCAGTACAGAGGGTGCAAATTCGTAAGAGTGTTCCTATAGTTTCTGTATGTGGTTGAATGTGGGGGAAAGTGTTTTATTTAAATGTATACTGACAACGAAAACATAGCAACAATATTTCTATATGCTTCTGAAAATGTTTTTCATCATTTCTAATTATTTTCAAATGAGGCAAATGCTAAGGACTAAATTAAATCACAACAGAGTAAACCACCTCCTGGGAATCCTTCACAAGAAAAGCTTATTACATAAAAGATTATTTATCCCTGTACAATGCAGGTAGTGGAAACGATCCAATACTTTGGTATAAATATGGCTGTCTGCAAATATTTGCTTTCCCAGGCTGACAAGCTAAAAGACAGATGTTCTAAGAAGACAATTGGTGCCTAATATCAGGTTTAGTTTTAGAAATTAAGCTGTAGAGGCTTTTCGTCACTGTTGATTTTTTTATTTTTATTTTTTTTTTTATACTGCATATGCTCTCTACTTTCTCACCTTTATGTATGTACGTGACAAACAGTAAGTCTCAGCTTGGGGAATTTTTACTTTATTTAATTTATTGCTAGCTAACACCAACTTCTGATCACCAATTTAGGTATGGGGAAAAAAAATTAAACACTTGAGTAAACACTCTTCTTCCCCTTTTCCCAGGTTCATCTTAATGCAAACACCTCTACTCTCCACTTGCTAGTCTCAGCTTGCCTTATTTTCACTGCAGGTTACTGGATCCATCCCAAATCCACAGGGAAGTGATAGGCAACAGAGGATGTCAGTGTCCTGTGCACAATGGTTTCTCTCAAACGCTCTTTGCTTCTTCCTGGTTTCCTCTGTCATACTCTGCTTTTCACCTCTTTTTTTCAGATGTTCTTCAGATTTTCCTGCTGCTCTATTTCTGAGCATCCCTGCCCTGGCATGGGTCATCCATGTGCTGCAGTCCCTTGGGATGTCCCTTCTCCAGCACAGAGTGCCTCCTTCCAAAAGCATGCCTCCAGCTTGATGCTTCAACACCCTCAGCTATCTGTTTCTTTAAGTATATTTCTGTGGTGGTGCCAGCACAATAGATAACGCTGTGGTTACTTTTTGTGTCACATGTAAACTTGATCTGAAATAAATGAATTAAACTCATCTTTAGGAGTGTAGGAGAAGTTTTTCTCTACTTTATGATTCCTAAGATTGCATCCATACTTCTGCAACATTTAAATATAGCAGAAGAAGAAATCCTGCGCACTGTTGTTTCTCTGATGCATTCCACTTGTGGCTATTACCACGAGTGATGAGAGTGTGGTAGAATGACTATGTCCAAATTTCTTATGATCCTTTGCACCGAAGAACCACGAAAAAAAATCTCAACATATTGTTATGGGATTTACTGAAATAGGTACAGAATAGGTTTCTAGCAGCAAAACCAGAGCGGTGACAGAAAGACACTTTTCAAACTATAAGGGAACCCAAAGTCCATATGGCTTTGCGAGAAGACTGAGAGTGGAATATGATCCCACACTAGTTTCCACTCCATAGGATTATTGCCAATTTAGAACAAAATCTACGTCCAAATTTACAGAAAGAATATTTTTCAGACCTTCAAACCTATCAACCTGTTGCAAGTTGTCACTTGGAAAGACACTGTGTATCTAGACATTTCCAGGAGATCAGGGAAAAAATAAATCAATAAAAATGTATATTGAGTGCTGATGTGTGCATTTTGTAATCAAAAATATGCACATGTAATCACAGATCAGTGAAGACACTTGTGGGCTTTACAGCTAGCAATGTCTTTGTTTTCTTCTACTAATCTCAGGGTTCCAATTGAACTGTGACCCACACTTTATGTGCTATTCAAAATCCCTTCATAATCAGCAGTTCACAGGATTTAAAAATGGAATAGGGGAAGAAGGGACCTGTTTGGAATTCAGGCACACATGTTTTTCTTCGTGTTTGTCAAGAGATTTTGAAATGGCTTTTGCTAACCAAAATAACAGCGAAAAATGAACTTGGCATTTTACTTATTTTTCAGTATTTGTAAGCTTGCTGCAAATGTTTAATCTCTTTGATTATCTTGTCGTGGGATGCAGTTCATGAAAAAATTATCTTCCACGTTGCATCCAATATTTGGAGATTATACCACCTGGAATCTATTTATTCAAACACACCTGGTACTCTCTCTCTTTTAGCATGTAATACAACTTAGCCTTGCCACTACTATGAATCATAATTTCTGGACCATAGAGAAGCCTGTTTACTTCTTTCTCAATATGTTAGACACCAAATATTGTAAAAAATGACTGAAAATTCATGGATAGCATGGAGTTTCTCAACCAACTTGAACAGGACCCCCCCCCAAACATCTAAGGGGGGTTTCCATAAAACATTTTGTGAGAGCGTTTCAAGGTCATTTATTTCAGGCTTGCCTTCTTAAAATATCTCTGTTTTCATTTATCGTGTACTTTTATATCTCTTAGTAAACAAAAGTTTGTGGTAATCAAGATTCTGGCACAACATACACCACCTACACAGTTCTACAACACCAATCTACAATACCATCAAACTCCCAATACAAAGTCTTAGTAGTAACCTACAACATTTTAACATCCATTTTCTCAGTGTGTTACTACATCTGACTGTCATGCAATTCAAGCATTTTGAAAGTTATTTAACTTAATATCCGCTATTTCATGGTCACTGCTGACATCAGACTTCACAACTCTGACCAGTTCTTCCTTATTTAGCAGTAACAGGTCTACTAGAGTGTCTCCAGTGGTCAGCTTCCTTATCTCCTGTGCCAAGAATTGTCCTTGATGCTCACCAGAGACCTGGACTCTGATGGTGTCTTTCCAGCAGATGTTCAAGTCCACAGCAGGTCCACAGTTCAAATCCACAGCAAGGATCAGTGCTTGCGATCATGAGACTTTCTCCAGTCCCGCCGCCCCCNCAAAAAAAATGCTTCATCTACTTTTTCTTCTTGACAGAGCGTTTACAGAAGATACCTACCGAAATGTCACGTGTTGATCTGTCCTCTGTTTCTCAAACATATGTCCTCAGCTGGCTCATCATCTATTCTGAAACAAAGTTCCAGGCTCCTCACTGGTCAAAGTACATCTCCTCTTCCTAACCTTCGTAGTCCTTTCTAAAGAGTCTGTATCCACCCGTAGCAGCCCTCTAATTATGCAATCAGTCCTATCACTACTTTGTGATTCTACTGAGATCATAGCTTTGCAATTGTGCATCGTCCTGAGTGATTCCCATGGTGCAGGCATTCATGCACAACATGAACAAAGCTCAATAAAAGGAAATGCAAAGTCCTTGCATGTAGGAGGAAATAAGCCATCCTCGAAGATGTTCAGAACTTAATCGAACAAGACTTGGAGCAGCTTCATGTAAGTTGGTCCTATTTCAAGTGGGGCAGCTGGACAAGACAACCTCCAAAAGCCCCTTCCATCCTAAATTATTCTAGGATGCTATTGTATAATATCACTGCTGAATTCATTAAAACTTGTCAGCTAGAAAGACTTTACTGCTTCTGCTTTGTAGTTTCATGAAAAAGGCACTGCTTAAAATGAATTTCCTTCCCACAAAGCAGTGAAAGGGACTCCTGAAATTCCGAATTTCCTGAAGTTCTTATGCAAAGTTGTACACCACCACATTAATTCCTTATCTGCCTAAACCTTAGGAAAGAAACAAAGATGGGATAAAAAGAAAGAAAAAGAAAAAAAGAAATCCAAGTGAATATACCTCCTTGTTATTCAAACACCTACTGTGTATTTCTAAAAAAAAAAAAAAGTGGCAAGATAATTCTCAGTGTACCACTTCTTCCTCAGGATTTCTGTTTCCTGTAAAGAGCTAAAAGTAATAATGCTAATGAAAATGCCAACATATATTTTAAGGTTTTGCTTTTCTTTTTTTAGAGGGTAAAATGGTTATTTACCTATCTGGCAAGCAATCACAAAATATTTTACATCCTGACAGACCTCAAAGCACTTCACAACTCTATAATAATAGAATCATTCCATTTACTACTGAACTGCAGCCAACTCAGAGACAGAACACAGCAGTGGTTTAACAGCACAGATGAACACTGTCAGCCCTTTAAAAGAGTAGGTAGAAGTAAATATCTTACCCATTTAAAACCATAGGGTGCTTTGAGACAGAGTATAATTAGCCAAACATCTAAATAGCAAAGAAACCAGAAATAACATCCCTGTTCTTTGGAGGTGTATTCTGCAATCCTTACTGATCGCTACTATTTAAGAATCTCAAAATCTTCTTTTTCTTCTTTTCTTTCATAGAATCACTAGGGAAACATTACTACAGATACATAAAAGCAGATGTATACCTATTCTGAATAAGAATATTTGATTTGATTGAGTTTAGGCAAAATGAATTCCATCTACTAAATACATACCAGTTTCCCTTTGAAGGCCTGCAGTTAAATCCTGATCCATGTTGGACAAACCTACTGAATTTGAACTGATCCCAGCTCAGAAATATTTTACTTTTCCATAGAGCTTCTTAATGTGAAGCCTAAGTGCTGTATACTCCTGGTATTCAAACATCTAGGGATCAATCTGTTGCTTAAATATAAATGTCTAATGCTATTTTATACGCTCCAGATTTTGTGAGACGTTGTCAGGAGTCTGGCAGATATAACAGGATCTATGGGAGATTTATGCCCATCTGGAAAGGCAGCTGGATGCTAGATTTAGGCAACTATATCAAGCTTCCATTGAATATTCCTAAAAAAAAAAAAAAAAAAAAAAAAAAAAAA
>VXAA01005072.1:328815-344511 GCA_013399115.1 Anseranas semipalmata
AAAAAAAAAAAAAAAAAAAAAAAAAGCACCAAAAAACCCCCTACAACTTCTGCCCATCTTATCTAGTGATACAAATAAATAGGAGTGATTATGAAAGTGCCAACATTAAAATTTCTCTTGTTTTAGAGACTGGAAGGACTTCCTACAAGTGTATCTGTTAAAAGTTACAGATTTCACGGCAAAGTTATGGCTGAAAAAATGTGTCCTCAACAAATTAAGTCATCAGAATCCTAGTTTGCATTATAATTAACCAGACAGTTTTATAATTAGTAGGAATAAATTAATATTGTGCTGATATTTGACATTATGTGACAGATGTTACAAGCATTAGCTGGTAAACTAATCTGGTAAGCATCACTGTTCAAAATTGAGTGCAACCAGACTGAAAATGTACTTGACTGTAGCCACAAGGACTAACATTTGAATTTAATCATTCTACAAAGACGTACGAAGATGGATTATAACTAATTCAAGAAATACTATTAATAATCTCCTATTCTGTGACAGTTTACAAATCAAATGTTTCTAATCTGAAGAAGATAAACACTGGAGAAATACTAGCAAGTCCATTGTTCAACCATGCAACCTAAGTCCTTAGGTTAAATATGGTATGAAGAATGAAAGTAGTTTAGTTGTCTTTCATTGCCTAAAAACTTTTTTTTTCTTGCTTTTTAATATCCTAGACAAGCTAGTTTGTCTGAGTCATTCAACATTTTTTTTTTCTCCTATTTCTCTAAATACTTTCTACCTTATTTCAGCAGATATGTCATGAATCCCACCACATTGATAAGGTGAAGGGATCTACTACCTGCTCCTAGGTAAATATGTACAAGAAAACAGCGTTACAGAAAGACCAGAGGACACAATAAAGAAGCTGTTCCCACAGACTCACTATACAGTGTATCAAACATACACACATTATCTGTAAAAACCTTTTTTCATGAAAGATGGAACATTTTCTTAAATAGAGTAGATATGACATACTTTCATACTCATTTACTTTTACTAGAATTCCTCAAATTCAAAATTGGAGAGATGAAAAACGTCGATTTAGTAACAATGTTCTGTCTTAGCTTTGAAAAACATCCATAAAACAAGGGAACAGTTTTATAGAGCTGTATTTAAAAACTGACAAGGAATGCAAAGTGCAATAGCACACACTTCTTAATAAGCATTTTTAAGACTAAATAAATAACCTAAGGAAAAATATTTGGGACTCACAAAGTGACAGAAAAATTGAAAGGTGTACATATTTTGCTTCCTACATGTAGTAGAAAGTATCAGCAAAGCATTATGATGAATCATAGGCAAGACACTAAAATTTCAATGGTGTAAAATTTACTAAAGTTGTAAATTCGGCAAGTAGAAAGTAACTATTTACTACAATGCCAAAGGATAACTAAATAAGAGAGAGAAGGCAGCAGTTAAGACCCTTGGTCAGAAGGATCACTGAGAAACTAAATCTGGACTTCCCATCTAAGCCTCCTGAAAATCTGTGCACATGCCTAAAAGGCCATCAAGTTTGTTGTAGACCATTTTGCCTCAAAGGCACAAGACAGGTTCTATGGAGAGTCAAAATACTGTCTACTAGATAAAATAACAAGTTTATGCAATTACCGAGGCAGAAAAAAAAACTGATTTGGAAACACTTCTTGGGTACTGATTGTCTAGTTGCAGTATTCAGCACTAGTAAAATGACTGTACCTTTCATTTTCATTTTCCTGTTCAAAGCTCTCACCTGAAAGATCCATGTATTCTACAGAATCTTTAGATCAATATTTCCAGTGTCTTTCAGCAATGTAAATGTTTTATCTCTGGGCATTTCTTGAATTTCTATGCATGGGGCAAAATACTTGGGATGGATTTGTGATCTTGCACACATTCAATGTTTGGCATGCAGTCTGAACAGCCTAAAAGGGATATGATTTTAAAACTAAAGAAACAATGGAAACACCTACAAACAAAACTATTTTTTGAGGTTTTTGGAAGTTTCTTGTAATATTCCCACACTGTGGATTTCCCTGTATGAAATTAAGCATGTGGTTAAGAAGTTTATACCAGAACCTGCATCAGTAGGGTTGGCACTACTTGCTTCCTATTGACTCAGTCCCTAATACCAAAGAAATACCACCTATTCAGGGAAATACTAAAACTAATAGAATCCATATCCAACACAGTTAACATCTCTACATGTTCTCAGAATATGAGTTAAACAAAACGAGCTCAACAATTTGTACTCTCTACTGACCCAGAAGGTCAGTAATCACCTTCAAAATCAAAAAATCAAAAATCACCTATAGGTGATTTTTAGAATAGAACAGTTCAGTTGGAAGGGACCTTCAAAGATCATCCAGTCCAAGTGCCTGACCACTTCAGGGCTAACCAAAAGTTAAAGCATATTATTGCTTATTATTTCCTAACAATAATTTCAATTAGATTAGTCTAAAAATTTTTTATTATTATTATTTTTACCATAGAACAGCGATCCCAATATTTTGTAAACAGGTGTTAGTGCTTGCTACGTTCCTCTTTCCTTTTCCTCCGATTTCTCCATGGTCTCCATGCCTACAGCATGTTGCACCCTCAACTCCAGCAGCTTCAGTGTACAGCCCACAATGACAACCCCAAGAGGCATATCACATATTCTTCCTCATGCCTGACTAGAAACATAAGCACAAATAACTTCTACCTTTAGCTAGTTTTCTGATTGATCCCAATAGTCTATCAATATCCATCTACCCTAACATTTGTAGAGCCAGTATGCTAATGAAATGAGACCAACTAGAACCTCAGAGCAAATACTGAAAAAGATTTTGATAGTACCTTACAATCTTCTTACCAATTCTTGTTATAAAAGCAGGTAAGGAAAGAGTCCTTGAATTTAGAAAAAAATATTACCAGTTAGCAGGCTGGCTGTATTTAAGACATCAAACCAATACATACTTCATATGTAGGGTTGGATAAAAGATTATAAAGATGGAGATTCCTTTATTCAAGTAGCATGGCAAAATATGCATATAACCATCAACCCTTAGGCAATGAATCTACTTTACTTTAAAACTTTTTTTTCTCCTCCATTCATTAGAAAGTTCTTAACTTTTTTCTTCCCATAGGCTGTGTTAATTCACTGCAGTGGTAAAAGAAAAATGGCCATCTCTTAAAAAAAAAAAAATATATATATATATACACACACATATTTAATAAAAAATATTGCCCACGATTGTTCCAGTAAGGGATGGAGAGAACTTTGATGCAACTCAATCTGAGCAAGCCACCTAAGGTTTTGTGCTTGATTTTTAAGTTACTCTTAGATGGATTTTAAAAAATATGTATATTTTTAATGGACATAAATAGCTTTGGTTATTCAATACTAGCGTATTAGCAGGCAAACCTGATAGTCACTTTCTGTGTAAACTCTGTCAAGTACCTCAGCATCACAGCACCCTAATTGCCCTATTTGAAAATGAAAAGAATAATGTTTAGTTATCTTAATATCTTTAGATAATATTTTAAATGCAAAATGTTGCTAAATTGATCACAGAGACAACATGGTGACTATGTTCCATGCATCAGCTATTACGTACAGGAATGCTGTTCCTATCCTCAATTCTAGCAAAAACATGTACAACCAAGTAACCTGAGTTTCCAGACTGTTTCTTTTGCAGAAGGCCGTCTTTAGGGAGCAATGCGCCACAAACTCAAATATTCAAAGAAATGATTTTCCCTTTGAGAAATGAACACGTCCTTTAATTCTGAGCACAGAAACTCAAGCTAACTTTGATGTGGTGCAGAGAACAAAACAACAGTAAAACAAGGAAACCAAAACAGCAACCACCTACTATTAAAGGCAAGTTCTCTGTTTTGGGGAAACTTTTAATTAGGAGAGATCTCAGTGACATCTCAGTGCTGGAGCAGGACCCCAGCAGACTGAATTGCTGCAAAGCAGCATAAAAAGTCCCCAGTGCCCTGAAAAGGTTTTCAGTAAAGACTTGTTGCTGAAAAGCAGCAGGAGAGAGGATTCCTCCATCCATTGGAAGCTCTTGGTGCGGCATGCATTGTTCACTGGGGCCACAGAGCCCCTCTGTTCCCCTAGGAACAGCATCTGTGTTTGTACTTTTATCTTCTGTGCAAACACAGAGACACACAGACTCACACAGTAACTGTTCCAATATTCTGACCCAATTCTAGAAGGACTTTCCACGAGGATTAAACAGTTTCTAATTAAAACATAGCCTTCCTTTTTAATTGCTTATCTCAATTTGGTTTTGGGTTAAGGCAAATTCCACTGAAAATATTTTTCCTTTGGAAATGTATTCTTTTTCCCTAGAAATATTATATGGTTTATTAGATTATTTGCTCTACAGACTATTTATATGCTGTATTGTTCCTTTTTTTTTTAAAGTTTTTTTTTTTTTTTTTTTTTTTTTTTTTTTTTTNAGTTTTTTTTTTTTTTTTTTTTTTTTGTCATCTTTACTATTAATCTGAAAGGTCTCTCTCTACAGGATTAAGGCAGGAAAGAAATCACTATTCCACTCATACACTGTTTTTCTGGGTCTAAAAGTGCATTCCAGAATTAGAACAATAAACTTGATTTGTTAATCCTTATCCACCTGAGCAATGTTTACTCAACTATCTAATTTTTGCAGTGTTAATATACATACACCAAATGAAGGTATAAAAGATAAAGAAACTGTAGCAATTATTTCAAGAAAAAAAAATTCTAACTTGGAGAAAAAAACTTGAAAATTTTCAAAACGGTAGGGAAAAAATATATTGTTTATACATATCTTATTTCTTCATGCATTTTTGTTTCCAATTTGAACATCTTACAGTTAATTTGTAAATCATGCCAGAATTTCTACAAAGAGTTTAAGACCAAACTTTTCTTTTTTACCAAAGGCAAAAGAAAACAAAAAATAAATCTAGCATAATGGTTCTTTCTACACTGGGCCTTGACTGACTTTGCAATCACTAATCTTGTTAACTTCATGAGCAATCAAATTAACACAAAAATTAATTGAAATGCAGCAGCTAGCCAACATG
This sequence comes from Anseranas semipalmata, assembly GCA_013399115.1. NCBI lineage: Eukaryota > Metazoa > Chordata > Aves > Anseriformes > Anseranatidae > Anseranas > Anseranas semipalmata. Next base: position 333,859 of record VXAA01005072.1, read on the forward strand.
AGTTACGTTATAATAGTGCTTTACCAGTGACCTTTTGGTGTCTGTAAATAACTGACAACACCTACAATGCCAGAAGCTTAGGATTCTCCTGTTTAGGTTTAGATAATGTAAACTACAAATTCAAATACTAAACGCAAAACAGTGCAACAGATATACAAATATTGTATACAAACAAGACAAGTGTGTGCTTTTAATTTGAATCAGTTTCAAAATTTTGAATGGTTATGCATAGCACAAATTTGCTAGAGGCAGAGACGCATGTGTTGCTTAGACCAAGAGTCCACAACAAAGTCAGATTCAGTGAAAGGCCCAAAGTGAAATTTTGTTCAAATTCAGCTCTCAAAAGAACAGTGCAAATTGTCTAACACAGTACAGTAGTATTAGAAGAATATAAACTAGGCTATCAATATAAGTTCTAGGCTATCAATCAACTATTTACCTTGTTTTCCTCATTTATTCAGAACAAGCTACTGTAATCATCTGGCGACTGCAGTGTTCAAGTGGTCAAGCTTGAGGTTTGCTGACAATTTCCAAAAAAAAAAAATTCATTGCATTTGTGTACACTGCACCTGATCTACAGATTGAGAATGGATTATCGTCTTCGGTGTTGTCAAATGATAGCTTCCACCAGCACAAAAGTCATTACAAAAGAAAGGAAAGAGAATTACAGAACTACTGAACCTAACGAAAGAGAGAAAATTATACAGCATACACGTCTCTGCCTGTGTATGAAGCATCGCTCATTCATGTTGTGAGCACAAAGCATAGGCCATCTCCTTTCTAGGTGCTGAGCAGTCTGTTCTCCATATTCCAGTATTTAAAGAACTTAAACAGGGGGGGTCATTTTAAATGAAACACTTATTCTTCTTTTGCAGTCTCGAAGAATCTACTACAAAAAGATCTTTGTTTGAAATATGACATCTGGTAGGTCTGTCTTTTCTTCTATCTTCCCAAATTAGTTAAAACCAGTAAAAGTTTTAATTCTCAGGTACTGTTGAATTCAAGCACCTTTTCAGCAGATTTCAGATTAGCTAAAGGATGCAGAGCATCCATGAGCAAGACACAACATGAAATCTTGACCATATCGGACTCTGTTCTCCTACAAAGCCTCTATTATTCCACAGGAAATACCAAGGCAGACAGCCACAATACATAGTGTTGGCACTTAAAAACTTTTTTTCCTCTTTGAAAATTCAGCAATTCAACAGCTCTCAAAAGAGTTATCAATGAAGAACAAAATTAGCTGATGGGATGAAATTTTACAAGTGCATTCTGAAGTGAATTATTAACAGATGAAATTAAAATTTCAACATCTGTATATAATTCAGTCTAGTGTAAAAAACTGTGCTCAGTTGATTCCTTTAATTTTGCTTATTAACACCTGCAATTAGACATAAAGAAACAAAAATTCCTAGGACTGATCTGAAACTGTCTTTTCCTTTTATGTTCCCAACTGTACTAATTATTTTCAGTAAGAGCACTCAAACAGCTGTTTTTACTCCTGTTTGTAGCCTTTTGCAGTTATCCTAGAAAAGACCAGGTGACTGAATGGAAAAATGAAGAAAAATCATCTTTCTTTTAGAAAAGAAGACAGACAGCCAGAGACAGAGGACAAGATTTTGCATATCAAGATGCCAAGAGTTCGAGGAAGAGAGGAAAACAGAACAGAAAAACATCAGAGAATGCAGAGGTCAGTGGATCCAGCTTCTTACTGCCAAGAAACCACAGTCATAATTATCAGAAGCTGTCAAGCATCATGTTAAAAATTATTAGATTTCTCCTTTTCTTTCTAGAAAGTTAGCTCTCTACTAGCTAGAATATAGAATTGCTTTATTAAATATTCCACGTAAATGTATTCATTCTTAATTTCTCCATTTATTCTTCTGCCAGCACCGTGCTCTAATAGTTTTTTCCATGCTCTGGCACTTGCGTCTTCATGCATTTAGAGAAAATAAGCACATTCCCCTCTCAGTTCTCATTTTTCTACTTTAATATGTCATCCTCTTCCAAATCTCCTTTGTAACACTACGCCTCTGAGTATCATAGATGGTATTGTTTGCTCTAATTTGAAATCATCACTTGAATATGGAGCAGACAGAATAGATCTCAACAGTGTAAATGTATTACTGAATTTTCCTACCTTCCCTGGAAATTCCTCCTTCACTGCCAAAGGAAAAGAAAAGGAAAAGAAAAGGAAAAGAAAAGGAAAAGAAAAGGAAAAGAAAAGGAAAAGAAAAGGAAAGAAAAGGAAAGAAAAGGAAAGAAAAGGAAAGAAAAGGAAAGAAAAGGAAAGAAAAGGAAAGAAAAGGAAAGAAAAGGAAAGAAAAGGAAAGAAAAGGAAAGAAAAGGAAAGAACACATGCATTAGCTTTTCACCAAATATTTTTTAAGTAAGCAGATGAAATTTTAATAAAACAATGGAATTTCTAAATGTTTGTATTCTTATGAACGTGACATGGCCATAAATAAGCATATATCCTTTACACTGATTTCTTGACAAGGATTGCTGGACTTTACTGTATATCACGCAATATAGCCATACTTCAGATCATAATGTTACCTTTGTCTACCTCATTAATAAGTGAATAGCAATCTCATAAATGATAAATAAATATTGGATAACAATTACCTGATATAGCTAATCTTCAAAAGGCAAGTGTACAAGAATGGTGGAAAAGAATCCCCAAACCAGGATTCTTTTAAATTGGTCTATAAAATTGTATGGCACTACAAAGTAAAAGTTTTATTCAGCAATGACATGACAGTTGGTCAGCTACTACAACCTACAGCCAATTTAGGTTGCAACATAACAGAAAGAAAGTGCGTGATTCAGGAGTTAAGAAGAGCAATTTAAATCCCTAGATTGCTCTTTGGGTCTACTTTGGCTACAGGAAAGTATTTTTATGGGGTTTTAGCTATTTCTGTGAAGTGCATTTTAGGGTAGTAAGCACTTTGGTAACAGACAGATATTTGAGTGAGAAGATGACCAAAGAAGCATATCATAAATAGCACAAAGTTCATTTTGTGGTCTGTGTGGACACAGAAGCCATGAAGTAGAAGGCATTAATATAAAATTTCCTCTAATTACAAAACCTCAAACATAATTAGGCACCTCTGACACAAACTGATTTGGAAAGCATGAACTCATGTCCCCAGTGATGGACTCGTGTCCATTGGCTCCTAATAACACACTGGGGTGGGAGTAGCCCCTTTAAAGGAAAAAGCAGATCTATTTATCTATTCTTAGGCAAATAATGCAAACATGATGAAAGTGAAGAATACTTATCACCTGTCACAGAAATTTCTTTCTCAAATTTATTAATAGTGAGGGTTTTTTTTGATCCCTCCACTTCACAATTTCATTGCTTTGTTAATGGCTTTAAGTCAAATTTTATACAATACTTTGTGAGTAACATCATGAGATGAAACCAGAACCAGACTTAAATCCAACCTGACAAGCATTTAGATAGCATCTAAATCTAATCGTTCAGCAGCCTGCCAACACCGAAGTGCCTGATGTGTAGCTAGCTAGTTTTGCACACCCCATATATCGCCACGACAGAGCTGTCACTCCCCTCTGCTCTGCATGGGAGACAGCATGGAAAACACGGTGTAGGAAGCTGTCAGATCTCTCCTATTATATCAGCAATGTTCCTCTGAATATACTCAACATAAGGTTTTTAATACGCTTCCGACTTGCTTGAATTATTTCTCTTATTATTTCTTTGATCAGGTCTTTCAAGTGAAAGACACAGTGATTAGAGAAAGGTCCTGATAGTCTGAAAATGAAAATAGGGGGAATACATTTCTCTCACCTATAAAATGCCACAAAAATAACTGCCTTTTAGTGTGCACCCATTAAAATCAATGGAGTTGAACTGTTAGTGGCTCCACGTTGCCATCTTGTCCACCCACAAGGTCTTCCAAATGGAGTATTTTTTTGTGGCTCTGAAAACAAATATGTGGAACATAACACTTCAGACATTACAAACCTAAAAAGCTAAATGCAGCAGCTGCTGGAAAAGATTTTGGGGGATTTGGCACACTGATTCCATGCAAGAAACATCATTAATAATTAGTTCAATTCTAAAAAGGGAAAAAGTAACTTGTTACATAAAGCTGTATTATTTAGCAAGTCCTGTCTCTCTACAAGTTCTATTGTTTGTTTATATTCTTACAAAATATAATTTAAAAAGCACATACTTAAGAAACAACTAACACTGTATTGATTGGATAGTATCTTATGATGATTTCTCAGTTGGTTAAATGAAGTCTTCTTATCTTCTCCTTAGGACCACCCTAATTCAGGTGGTATTTAATCCTTCTTGCTGCTATCCCAAATAAAAATAACCCAGAGCATCTGGTGAAACACCATGTCTGCTTCTTCTGTGTAACAAACACTTGACAGCCTAGGCCAGATATAAGGCTAGATGGGCCAGTAACCTATCTGCTATTCTGAAAATCAGACTCAGGAATAAATTTCCTGAGAAACTGGATGATTCAAAGGGTGTAGTCCTCCATTATACGAAGCTGTTGACATGTAATTTTTTAGTACTTGTTCTTATGAAAGTAACAGTTTTAAAATATATATTCTCTTCCTTCTGTTCGAAGGTGATTACTTAAGTGATAGCAAATCACTGCCCCCATTTATAAAGCAAATGCATTGGGTACCCCTAGCCTCTTGAACTTGATTGCCTTGAAGATTTCTCTATTACTTTGAATAATGTAAACACAAGATATATTCTTTTTAAAGATCTGTTTTTTCCAGCTGTCACACTGAGATAGTGCTTCAAGAAACAGACACTTCTTCAGGCCACCTGGGGCTACCAACTCTGCAAATTGGGCATAATTTTCCAACCAACCAAGTTTCTTTTTTTCTTACACCAAACTGTCATCTTCTGGAAGTGCTATTTCTGCCTGGACATTAGACATTGTAAAATCACTAGACCATTTTAAAAACAAAAATTCACCATGGTATATTCTGAAAGGTTTTGTTCACTTCTATTTTAAAAGAGCCCAGGGCAGCACTACGAATATATTCCATCTTCCCTAGGGATATTTGTTTACTAGTTAATGGCATTAAAACAGTTTTCAGCAAGATTTAGGTCTTATTTTCTTCACTCTTATATCTTAGAATTACTATAATTTATTAATCATAGTAATATGATAATAGTAATATGAACAGCAACTAAAATGACCCACCCCAAAACTAAGTAGTTTTGCATTATCAGACTTTCAGTATTCTGACTTTGTTTTCTAATCCATTTTTTTTCTCACCCTTTTTAGTAGTTATTTACAGTTTGTCATAAACAAACGAGACATTTGCTGACAGCTCAAAAGCACTTCGTATTAACCTATCTTCAGCTGCAAAAGAAGATGCATATAAATAAAAGTCACATGCTTATTCAGTCAAAAACTCCGCAGAATGCAGCTTCTGTTTCTGAAGATGGCTGTGGAGCTAACCCTCCAATGACATCAATGGGTATTGCTATAACTGTATTCAAAGATGATACAGCCAAGTAACAGTACAATCAAGTAACAGTAATATAATCTAAATAGTCATCATGGGAATTTTTCCTTTAAAAATGCAATACTATTATGTTTTTAACTTGTGTATTACTTTTCATCGATACCACAGAAAACAGCTTCTTTTTTAACCGTCTGAGAATAGTGTTTGCCTTCCTACAGAGTTTCAGTATTCACAATTTTGGACCCTGCTTCTTTTAGACTTAATTCTAAAATTTACAACAAATCACATCAGCTGTAAGTAGCTGTTGCAGATTGGAGCTTTAAAGTTTTCTGAGGCTAACTAAAGATTTAGAGCTGTACTGGGCAGTATGTGGATGACCTACTATAAATAGTAGCCAAAAAAAAAAAAAAAGACAGACAAATTTTTGACAGCTTTGAGTTTTCTTAAAGATATTCAAGACATCTTTGACAGTGCATCCAGACTGAAGACTCTTATTGTCAGTAAGACTGCAGGTGTGTTGCTTCATAGCCCTATTTTTCCTTGAGGCTGGAAGGGATCTTCTATGTCGTATGGTCCTGTTCTATTCCACCACAGTAAACCACATCGTGTACTCCCTTACAGAAACTGCACATCGAGAGTTAAAATAGTTACATGTCTTTTGTGTTTTTTTTTGTCATATCGGTGTTTTTGAAAAGCTGTTCCAGAATCTTTAGTCTGACAATTAGAAATGTTCTTCGCTTTTACAGCCTAAACTTATTTAAAGCCAATATATATTTTGTAATTGTCAGCACTGTTTCTTAGCTCTTATCTAAAAATTTACCTCCCATGATACCTTAGCTCCCCTTTCTCTTTGCTAGAAAAAATGAACCAAGTTTTTAGATTCCTACCACATATAAGCTTTCTTTTCCTATATTTACTTAAGTGACTTAACTCCATGACAACTATATGTGACAACTATAATTAATTTTTATTGATCATGATAGGCACAAATGTACAATATACTATATATGATGTCAACAATGTCCTGTAAAAGTCTTCCTCATACAAGACCTGATGCTGAGACAGACCTTCCTCTGTCACAACTGAAAACTTTAGCAAAAAATATTAATTGCTGTGATGCTAGCACAGGACTTGCATTTTACATTAATGAATTCCAACCCTTTTCTGTCTCTCCAGTTTGTAAAATCACGATTATTTCTGTATATTAGTCTCACTCTGAATAGATGGCCAATTTTTTTCTACTTTTTTGCCATCGTTACATCACTAGCACACTGACTAGCATTTTTTTATGACAAAGCTCTTAACAATATTAAATATAATTATGCCCAAAGACCAACTTTGAGGAGCTCAAATCATAACTTCTTTCCAGATTTAACAAAGTCCACTCCTTGTCCTCCTTAAATTTCTTCTATTCAGTATAAGGTGAAGTAACTAATTGCTATTCAGTCTAAGTGATTATACTCTATGACTACCTTTTTAGAAAATATATATTTGCAAGACACCAAAAGGAACCATAGAACTAAATCATTTCTGATTTAGTAACTTTTGGAGAACACATCTGTTGATTCTCACACTTTGTCTTTATTAGCAGTATTTTTTCACCAGCCTCTGTGAAGTTAGTCTTCTGTAAGAACACAATTCCCACTCATACTTAGCTTTCTACATAAGTAAGTTAACCAACAATTAACTAACTTCATCCATCTACCCTGTAATGTTCTGTTAGGCAACTGCCTATATTTATACAATTATCCTGTAAATTAAAGGAAATATACAAATGTATAAATCTCTCTAAACTTCTGCCCCCTTTGTCCTTTTCATTTTAAAGGTCTTATAAGACATGCAGACCTCACTCCTAAAGGACTCATAGCTAAATAATATAATAAAGATATTTACAGACATCCTATCATAATCTTCTTAATACATCATTTCTCATTTTCCCTTTACTTAAGTCTTCCCATCCAGTAAAAAAAGAAAAAACATCAGCAAAACAAGCAATTACTAAAACTGCAAATCATCAACATATTGCATGTCGCTGAAACATTCCTTTCACCTGACATTTTGTAAATTAAGGAGTGCTGACTCCAGAAAGAAGACTATTCTGAGAAATAATACTCAGGAGAATGATCTGGAACTACATTACCAGCCTGGACAGACAGAAGTATATCACATGATGTATTCCAGTCTGTCAGAAGCAAAGCTGTATCTTTAGACCTTGAAAATTAGGTGTATTGTTTTTCTTTTTGCAACTCTATTCCAGTTTTGTAATTGAATACCCTTCATAGCAGTAAGAGTAGTCTCAGTACTGTCCAACAAGCATATAGACATTTCTCTCCCTTGGGGAGCAGCAAATCTACAGTACCGTAGTGTGCAGACCATTTCCAGACTGCTTGTCATCCAAAGCCTCCAGGGTTAACTGTATTTCCTCCTCACTCTTGAGACCACTCAGTCGCTCCAGATTGAGAGGTGGTGATGCTAACTCTTGAGTCACAGAGGAACGCCCTCTGCAGCAGCCATATACCAGTGCCTAAGACCATTTGGAGAGTGACAATGAGCCTGAAGATAGTAGTACAGTTATAGCCTCATCTTTTTCCTGCCACTGTGCTACAAACTTTGCCTTTGCCAGTTACTGACAGGCATTTTCAAAGCAAGATATTTCTACCAGCTCTGCAAAGCCAATTAATGAGTGGTGAAAGTTGATAATAAAAATAATTGTTACATATACTGATCCAAAACTGACAGAAGAAACACCTACGAGCATTGTAATCCTATACTCTTCTCCAGAAAATAAAAAGATATATAAGAGCTTGCAGGTTGTTCAATTGTGCACTATCATCTTCCTTTTAGCATAATAATGGTTGTGTATCTCTATAATTAAAGATAATTATAGACCATAAAATTTGTACAGCGATTAACCAAAAACAAGAGGAAGCTCTGCGTTGCCAAGACAAAGACATCCATCATTGAAGTTTATGCTCCTTGAACAAATTTCTCCCTCTCCTATTTAGAATTTTCCTCCATTCTATTATTACTGCCTTCTTCATTACAGTACTGCAACTCCAAAATAGGCAAAAACCCGTTATTTTGAAAAAGGCATGTTAACTCTCATCCATTTATTTTATCCCTAATGTTACAGGGAAATGAGAATATTTTACAATGACAATCTCACCAAAGAGGCACATTTCTCCCTAATTCCTAGGATGCTAGTGTTTGATTTATGTTCTGAAATAATAAGTGCTATAATTGTTACAGATCTGCTCTCAACTAATGTAATTGTAGATACTCTCATTATTCAATTTATGTATTTTAATCCCTTTCTGAATACCTGCCTTCCATAATTTCTTGTAATTATACAGATTATTTGGGTTAGCTATGCACAAAATATAATGGTATTCTCCTCTTAATGCTATTTTCTCCATTCAGTTTAACATCCATTACTAACACTGCACATTTACCTCTTCTGATACGTTAGCTTTTGGAGGGGGACTTTTTTTCAGATACCTTTGTGGAAAAAAAAACAGACATCCTATCAAGGCTTTCCATATAACATGGAATATGGACACTTTCAAAGTGGCTTACTATTTAACAAGGAAGAACTCAGAACTGTGAATATCTGTGGAAAGGATTTAAATGATGTAAAATATACTTATACTTGCAAAGAGATAAAATACATAGTCCAAGGGACCAGAAGAAATGCAAGGGAGAGGTTTCTGAAAGCAACAGAAGATGTAAGCACACTTAAATGATATTGCCACTCTAATTCCTATGTATGTTTCTTGAATGGAATGCAATGAAATTTATAATTCAATTTTTTTACATAATGGATTTCGTAAACTTGAATTGAAAAATAAAAATGAAATGTCATGAAGAGAGATTCAAATATCAACAGCTACCTTGTACTGGGTCTGGCTGGGATAGAGTTAACTTTCCCTGCAGCAGCCCTTGTAGCTAGAACAGCGCTGGTATCACACCAGTGTTTTGGCTACTGCCGAGCAGTGCTGGCACAGCACCAGGACTCTCTCCAGACCCCCCAAAGCCAGTAGGTGGGGGTGGGCAAGAAATGGGGAGGGGACATGGCCCGGGCAGCTGACCTAAACCAAAGGGATATTCCATACCATATGATGTCACACTCAGCAATAAAAGCCGGGAAAGGGAAGGAGAAGGGGAGGGGCTCTCGTTACGAATACGTCTGTCCTTCCGAACAACCACTGCGGGTACTGAGGCTCTGCGTCCCAGGACGTGGCCGAACATTGCTCGTTGGTGGGAAGTAGAGAATAACTTTTGTCTTTTCCTCTGTGCTTGTGCACTGTCTGTGCTTGTTGCTGTTGCTGTTTTTTTTCTTCCTCTCCTTTAATTAAACTATCCTTATCTCAACCCGTGACTTTTTTCCTTCTCCCCCTCTTCTTTTGAGGAGGGGGAGTGAGAGAGCGGTTGTGGTGGTGGTTCAGCTGCCCAGCAGGGTAAAACCACCACATACCTTTACCTTCTGTTTGTACTGGAGGTTAAAAACCATGACCTACAATAGGTATTCATGTAATCAAACAATAAACAATGTCTTCTAACATAACCAAAAATATGCAGTTGTCCTCACAGGTTTTAATTCGGAGACGTTTGTTTCATTTTGGCAGGAAGCATTAATAATTTCTCATTTTCTTGAGAGCTGTTTGGCCTAAATTCAGAGGACGTTTTTGGATGCACTTTCATCATAGAACTGCTTTATTTATATTTCAGTTTCCAGCCCCTCTGTGGAGAATGCCACTGGACACTGAAAGTAGAAAACTGCACAAAGCCTGACTTTCTCCATATGATGCTTGGGGGAGGAAGGACACACTATTTAGTGATTTACCTTTTTTTTTTTTTTTTTTTTTTTGGTAAAGATTTGCTGAAAAACACTCTAATAATAACTACTAAATAGTATTTGTGGGTTTCTATTCGTGTACATGCAGCTCACCACACTGCACTCTCAATAGGAACAAAGAATTTTCAGTTGGTTTCAGTTTAGGTATTATTCATTAAGATCCTATGATTACTTTGTTACAACAGACTTGTTTCTCATTTGTTTCTATTTTCACAACAGTACTTATTTGAAGAGGTCAGAAATGAAATAGCAAGCTGAAATGAAATAGCAAGCTGAATTTGCAAGAATGAATTTTGGTGCCATGTTTGCCCACTGAATACTGCAAAAAA
>VXAA01005072.1:345055-363505 GCA_013399115.1 Anseranas semipalmata
AAAAAAAAAAAAGTAGTCATGCTCTCACAGTTAAAATCTTAGCACAAGTATAAACAAATTGTCTAATTTAGAGTTGGCCAGAAATGTTCTGCTAAAATGAAGTCTCACCGGAAAAAAATGATTTGTTAAATCACAGCTCTCTTCTTTGAAGAAATTTCATGACTGATAAACTTTTATGGAACCTAACTAAAACTTATTTACATTTTTCATAGGTTTGTAGCAGGGCCAGAGAGCAGAGAAGCTAAAGAATTAGTTGAGACGTACGTATCAACTCTTTGTGCTTCCCTACAATTCTTCATCTAAAAGTATTTAATGAAGTATCAATAATTACAATCCTCATTATTAAAGTTGAAAGAAGTGAGGAATGATGAGGACAATAAATATCACAAAGCTATAAATGAAATCCACTAGTGAGCTGAGAATGTATTATGTTTTTCTGCTTCACAGTCTTAAAGTGGAGTAAGCCTTTCATTCAAAACTTGTGCCTAAACTGATCAGCTAGTGATGTGTCTCTTCCTTGAGAGTAAAGCTGAATTCAGTGTATCAATTTATTTGATTTCAGAAGCATGAAGTAGACCAAGTGCTCTTGCACGTTTTTTTCTTTGTTGTTGTTTTTTTGTTGTTGTTTTGGTTTGGTTTGGTTCAGGCTTCCATTATCTAGGATTTTAAACTGATGGCTAATTCAAGTAATCCACAGACCAAAGAATTTTGTACTTCTAAGACAAAACATGATTACCTACTTACAACCTAGCATATCATAAATTTTGTATTTGCATATACAAAAAATACATGCAAGCCTTTTAGAAGATAAAATCTTTGAAGAAAAGATATAGCTGCTGAACAATGTATCAGTTTTTGGTACAATAAGCTTGAATTGTTTGATATTTGATAACTTCTTTCTACCATTGAAGAAATTTAAGTGCAAAATTACTCATTTTCAAACATTGGTTTCCTTTTCATTACATTAGCAAAACAAAAATTTTTCAAAGACAAAATGAAAGACTTCTGAAAATACCTATCAATATCTTACAGCTTTACATAAAAAGATAAATTAGAAACTAAAAAAAAAAAAATTTACTTGTTTTTGTATGTTACTACCTACTGATATTCTAATCACTGCTTTTTGCTGCATTAACCCCCCTCTAGTAAGCAGTTCCCTTATCTCAAAACTACATAGCCAGGATGTCAGGCAATTTTTCACCTTCAAAAATTCTCACCGTGATGTAGCTTTATTGATACACTGTAAAGGTTATTGAGCATGTGCAAAAATTATTAACATGATTTGTTAACAAATTGCTGTCATGTACTGTAACAGTAGCTTGTTACTACCGGAACCATTCTGAGCTTTCAAGATTTCATCGCAACAAGCCTGTTATCACCAGTTTCTTGGTTCCTCCAGGTATTATATCTGAAAGCACAAACAGAAATTTTGCATTCCTACCCTGAACGTTTAACCAACTTCCCTCAACTATTAAAAATATGCAGTCTATAAGACACACTTAATTCATTCTTGTCTGTTTAACAGAAAGGAACAGATAAATATAAATATTGAACAGTTTACCCTATCAATAGCAAAACAGTTGTGTTTTTACTTATCTCTCGCCAGTAGTTCTTGGAGTAATTTTAAAGCTTTTCTTACAACTGATCTGCAACAGATTAACTCTTCCTTATAAGAACCAAACAAGGCAAAGAAGTATTTAATGTTCAGGCAAGTTGGTGTGTGAACATGACACAGCAGCTACCAGCAACTCTTAATCATGTTCCACCATTAAACACTCTTTTCTATCAGATTAGGATTGCTAGCCTAATCAATGTGAAAATAAGTAAAACCAGGCAAACGCATCTGGATAAGTTACTTGCACTTTATCAAAAAGCCCCCAAATGACAAATGATCCAAGAAAATCTAGCTGAATCTTCCCAGGGATTACAATTTATTAGAAAATGTCCTGAATCTTAGACTGTTATCGTTGATGTTATACTTAGTGTTTCAGGCTTCAGTTTAAAATGTAATCATGTACTAGTACCGTAAGCCAGACGCAGAATATTACAGAAAGACAAAGTAATAATAAGTGAGAAGTTATTTTAAAATATTACTTGTGTTTCCTTGGGAAAAGCTAGGACTGTAAAGCTTTGCACATATGCAGTTTACCAGGAAGACTGGGAAAAGTCTTTCCCTATCCAATTCTTGAAATTGCTCTTAACAAAAAATGGGCAATTCTGAAACTGATCTCCCTGGATTTTTTTTTTTTCATTTTGCTTATTGTTGTAATGAATCTACTCTGAATTGTTAATGGTGGCCAGCTTTATTTTTCTAGTTTTGTTGATAATGTTCTCTGATTCCCTGTGATTTGTCTTTGAGTGAGATTTTTACTTGTCTTAGCCCTTTTCATTTCTTTCTCCTTGACCTAAAATGTAAAATGAACGTAGTTCGCTGCAATATTTGTCTCACGAAAAATAGTTGTTCTGATTTGCTCAGAAGCTACACACAAGGCAGCACAGAAGAAATCTCCTCAGGAGAGAGAAATTGAGTTTCACAGCTTTTTTTCCTCAACAATAGAAGACAAGCTTTGTGTCTCTCCTGTGAAAATCAGGCTCCTGTTCCATAGCCTCTGTCTGAAAAACAGAAGTTCCCTTTCTAACAGGAGGGCTCTGGAGCCCAGCAAACCTTACTGGGAAAGAAACAACTGTTGGCTCTTACTTCAGTTTTTCATTTGAAAAGTAACATTATCCCTCATGGTAAAAACAAAATAAAATAAAAAACTGCAAAGNATGTCCAGATCCAAACACCTAAGAGATGGGACACTCTAATCTATTAGTGCATTAAATGATCTTACTATTCCTGTAGCAATTTATGGATGAATTAGTGTGCCAGTTTGTCAGTATATTGAGAGATATCAATTCTTTCCCTTAAATATATTCATCTGCATCTACCATCCTGTTTATCAGAACCCCTCTGTACCTATGAGGGTTAAAACTCTCCAGGACTGTCAGCCTCTTCCGGTTTCTAAATACCATCTTAGACACTGAATCATTAACTTAAACTTCCTGCACATACTGTTGCTTTTTTATTTATTTTTTAATCTAGAAAAGAACCTCCATCTCTCTCAGTCCATGAAGTTACCTTGATACCGTATATTTAAATAGATACGAAGACTCTATAACAAAATGTTTTCAGCATCTGTTCACATGTTCATATTACACAAACAACTAATGATTCATCTTTCTTTCCATACTGTATATAAGCAAATGCTTAGTGCAGTTAGTACAGCTACACTGCCAGCAGAAGCGAAGACATGATGGGATGGTATTCTCTACAGAAAGGCATCTACAGTCCCTCCTGGCCTTAAACCACCACTTGACTCTGTAAAAGAATTGTTTACTGTGAGCTGAACAAGTTACATTTAACCTCNAAAGTAACATTACCCCTCATGGTAAAAACAAAATAAAATAAAAAACTGCAAAGTACTTGTCATATACTGTTTTTTCAGAGCTAGATATTACATTCTACAAAACTTTTTTGTTGCAACTTTTTGTTGTTGTTGCTTTTTTCTTCAAGCTTTCATTTGGAGTTTTATTTTTGTAAGCTTTTTTTTTGGGGGNTTTATCAGAACCCCTCTGTACCTATGAGGGTTAAAACTCTCCAGGACTGTCAGCCTCTTCCGGTTTCTAAATACCATCTTAGACACTGAATCATTAACTTAAACTTCCTGCACATACTGTTGCTTTTTTATTTATTTTTTAATCTAGAAAAGAACCTCCATCTCTCTCAGTCCATGAAGTTACCTTGATACCGTATATTTAAATAGATACGAAGACTCTATAACAAAATGTTTTCAGCATCTGTTCACATGTTAATATTACACAAACAACTAATGATTCATCTTTCTTTCCATACTGTATATAAGCAAATGCTTAGTGCAGTTAGTACAGCTACACTGCCAGCAGAAGCGAAGACATGATGGGATGGTATTCTCTACAGAAAGGCATCTACAGTCCCTCCTGGCCTTAAACCACCACTTGACTCTGTAAAAGAATTGTTTACTGTGAGCTGAACAAGTTACATTTAACCTCAACAAACAGTTGGTATTATAGGGAAATGCGCCCACAGTCTTTCTGAACACATGTTCAAAAAGAATGTGATTATTTAAATAATTTTTTATTATTACTATTAATCTATATGAAATAATCATCTTCTGTGCTTCAGCAGTGATCACAGGCATATGAATGAATGTATAGAATCAAAGAGCAAAAGATAAATCCTGTAGCACCAATGTGGCAAGAGGCATAACGCCTTCTTTCTTTGGATAATATCAAGCAAACTGCTAGTGTTTTACAAACAATTACCTGTGAAGTATTACGCAAATCAAGAACATAGGCAAAAAGTCAATAAAGTTAAGGAGTTAACATTCTGTAAATCTTAAATATTTTTTCACGAATGTGTTTTTCCTAAAGAGAGTAAAATATCACCGTTCTAATCATCCGTTACTCTGTTCAAAGAGAGCAAAGTATAACAAGGCCTTTCCAGAAGTGAAATTGCAACAAATACTACGAATGATGAATAAAGGAGGTGAACATAAATAGCTTTCTTTCTAGCTATGTTGTGTAATACGTTGCCATCAGCAGTACATCAAGCAGAATTTCGTCTGAGTAGTAAACCGCCATGTAATGTCACTGGATAGACTTCTTCAGTCCATTTTGTCTGTTTATGAGCCTTCCAGTTATGCACATTAGAGACACTTTTGCACTTTGTTGGCCATTCAGATATGTTTATGAAAATGAAATAGAATAAAGTCACGTTCAGAATACCATGAAAACATTTCTATGAAATGGAGGAGGAGTTAATGACATAGAAATTGAGTCAGTATAGTACCAAAGCTATTTTGTATTGTTCCTTAAAGTGCTTTGGGACTTGAGGACAAAAACATCAGGAAAAGAGAAGGCATAATGTAAAGATTACAAAAATATCATTCTGGCTTAACTAGAATGAATGTTTCTATATCTCTTCTCCTTTTTGCTGCTGATTCATAGCATGCATTGAGGAGTAACAAACAAACATTTGCTCTTGCCTGGCAGAAAGGGCACAGAGAGTGCAGGAAGTCTGGGCTTGCTGCTCATATTTCTGATCCCTTTTCACCTTCTCTGGCTGAATGCTTCTGTGGAAATTTGAAAAGTGGCTCCAAATGGTACCAATATAGTAAATGGGAAACAAGAGCAATGCTTCTTTTTTCCACATTTTCTATTTTATTTAGGAAATATCATTTAAGTAGCATTTATTTTTACACCACTATTTTTACCAATCTTTTTACTAGAATACTATCATTAAAAGACATGTACTGTAACTGGAGCATAAAACATGGGCATTTATCCAACCTAACAGTTAGTGACAGAAAAAGAAAGAGCTCATATTCTAGACTAAGTATTTTCTAATGAAGATACAGAGACTATGAACCTTGTGCGAAATCCAGTCTTTTGATAAGTGACAGCTTTTGTCCTCTAGGACTCTGAAACAGGACTGTTCCCTTAGGAGGTATCACAGCATCCTCAAAATTTCTCCAAACCCCATTTTTCTGAGGTTAATTTTTTTTTTTTTACCCTTTCTGCAATTCCAAACCAAACCTCCCCAAATTCACAGCAGCACAGTAATTTTCATAATTTTTGCTTTTTTAAGATACAACTGAAGGTGAGAAAAAAACAAGAGAAGGGTCTAAGTATTTAAATAACTGTTGGCTAGAATCACACCCGCATTCAGACGTCCATTTCCCACAGTTCAGATCAAGGCAATGGAACAGAATATTCTGCTTCCCTAGCAGCATCGTAATTCGCTCTGTTTTACTGCTTTTACTTAATTCAGTCCCACACGCCCCTGACAACTGCCTCCTGTGAGGTAAAAATGTCTTTTCTCCTTCAGTATTTGCTCACTCACAGCTCACAGGCTGACTGAGAAGGGCTGCCACAGGCCAGTACAGAAAGTACTGCGGAGGTTTTCTGCACCAGGCTCAGCCAAGGGGGTTTCCAAAGAATTACAATTTAGTGCCTTGAGACAGCCTGTGGCAGCTCTCTAATTCTCTTGTCGAGACCATGTTGATTGTTTTTGGAGAACAGAAGTGATCCATTGTCAGGTTCACAGTGTGCAACAGCAGGAATGTCTCAAGTTACACTGCTGGTCTGATTGGTCTCAAGACATATTTAGGACGACAACAGCTGTATTCTTCATGTTTGATAGGACTTGCAGCTTGCTCCAGTCACAGGCCCAACCATGACTTCAGAGCTACAGCATATGAAGCTGTGTTTAACTTGTGAGTGTTTTAAACAATTTATAGCACTTATTCTGTTGTACTGAACATCTCATGAAATTTCAGGTATTTCCTATTTTAATGCACATCTGTCTTTCTCTTTGTATTTACATAGCATATTTATGGAGATAAATGCAAGAAGATAAGCTCCAGAAATCTATGCTTTATTTATCAATCATCTACCTTCTTCATTAGCCAACTGTTTGTGATTTACAAGGTATTTTTAACAATATCACCTAGTAATGAATCTACTTCACTGGAATTTATTTTAATTTTCCAAATGAACTTTTAAGCAGCTGCTATTTCTCCTAATATGCATTTTGTGAAAAAATAGATAAGAGGAAATAGCTCTTATTTTCCTCTCATACTATCCTCATTACAGTGAGAGTAAACATATGGAAAGTATATGGCTTCTTCAGGCAGAAGTATGTGGTTATGTCCATACCACGCCTCAAAGCATTGTATTTTCATGTTACAAGGCATGCTGCCTTAAAAAATTAAGAACAAATGCATGCATAGAGGTGGATACAGACCACCAATACTGAGCATAAACAGAGAGAGAAAGAGAAATATTTTTGATTTCAAGCAGTATCCAGAGGAATACAGAAGCATAAAATACAGTTGAGCAGAGAACAGGACCATGTGCATCAGAGAGGGAGGGAAAGAATGAGAATATTGGTAAACTAATATTTCAGAACTCTGAACAGATTTGGAATTCAGTTTAGTGAAGAAAGAAATAAGCCGAGTTTTATTTTAGCCCAACAGAATTATCCATGCTTAATTACTTGGTCCTTATATTTTAAGTATTTCCATTTATAGAATTCATGGTTATCTAGCAGAACTGACAATGAATACTTGAACTGAAGGGATATATCTCTATGAAATCAATATTTAGATTATATAGAGAGCAATATAGCTAAAACAGCCAACTTAAGATCTCATCTTTGAGAGGAGCAGATGTGCTAAAAAAAATGGTTTACAATAAATGGCAAACTATGCTATCATATGAAGCTCATATGTTTATCATGATGTTTATGAGAAAAACATCAGGAATAGTTACTATAGTCACAACAAATGCAGAAATCAGGCTGGAAATTATTCTCAGGCATAATGCAGTTTTTAGAGAAGAAAACCATGGCTGAAACTTTTGGTATCCATCCCTCACACAGCAGAATTGCAGCAGACAAAGCTTCAGCAGACACAAGTACTGGCAGGATGCCAATAAAAACAGCAGCCGCAACACAGCACCAAGGCAACAGCTGTTTTGACATCAGTACCTTAAAACTAGGGAATTTCAAACATCAGTTTTTGGTACTGGTGAAAAGTGTAACTCTCTTATGCATCTCTGTTGTACAGCATTAAAAACACTGTAACACCTTCTATCCAAATTTTCCTCTAAAACAAGATCACTTTTATCACATCCATTTTATCTTGACATATATTTCCCTTTCATCTTGACATATGCTTTATCTCCAGAACGAGCTGCCACCTTTCGCGGTAGCACCCAGAAAAGCTGCAGCCACCTGCATGGGGGCTGAGCCACGAGTTGTGCAGCGGCAGCACCAGCAGCAGCCCTCTGCCTCCCGCCCAGCTGTGGTCTGAGCAAATTTGAAATCAAGGGAGCAGCAGCAAGCTTTCTAGCACAGTGGTCAGAGTCTATAAACAAGCAGGAAAATCCTGTTCAACAGAAAAAAGCCCATAATAAGTACATACAAATAAGATTTTCTTTGTTTTCAGTCACTCATAAGAGCCTTTAATTCTTTGGTCCAAGAGATGACAGGACCATAAAGCAAAAACAGCCCACAGCTAAATACTCCTTCAAGCTTCTCTGCAAAACCAAGAACCCGCAGACGAGTGAAAATTCATATATAGATCTATTGTTCTGGTATTTTAAAGGGAAGTCGTGAAGAGTAAGTTGATCATATGTTTTGATTTTTCATCTTCAGGAGGAGGTTAAAAAATTTATGTATATATATATAATCAGTGCTTTAAGGATATTATGAAAAAAGGATGGCATTTGCCAACATTTAGCGTATAACTTAAGACATTTCAGCTAATTAATCAATGTCAATCATGCCATATCTACCAGAAACATAAATTTACAATTGGTGATGCACAGGATATATTTTTATTTTTGCTTCAAAGTGACCTTCAAATTGGTGACAAAACATATTTCATAGTAACTTCACTGTCAGGCATCTGCAGTCTGAAAACTGAGGGAATACAAATGAGTCAACAGAACTTTTAGTTTGTGAATAGGCTGTATTTAATATATGACACATGGTGTACATAATACACGGGGTACTACAAGGTTGCTGAGGATAATAGCATCTAAGGAATGCAAATAATTTTTAATTAATAGCATTAAAATTAATGCAATTTAAAAATGTAAATAAATATTGCTGCATCTTCAACTGTGTTTAGTATGCATGTAGGATTACAATAAACAAACCAAACTGAAAGTAGTCTTGATGCAATTTAATCAAATACTTTTTTTAAATTTCTCTTGCTGCTCTGGGTGTGTGGAAATTGCTTAGATATCTAATGATATTAGCTATATTTTGTACAGAAAAATATGAATGCTTGAAACATGTCAAATAGTTTACTTAGAAGCGAAATAAATCAATAGGCACATCAAGGTCCTTTGGAAATTTGGCAGGTATGTTTTTTTTGTTTGGTTTTTATTTTTTCTTTTGTCAGGAAGCTACAAGTGTACCACTAATTTAAACATGATTTCTTCCATCACCTGAATGCTCTTCCCATACCCACACACATAACACAGATCACAGTGGGAGTACAAGAGCAGCAGAGTCATGCTGCCATTACCTTTGCCATATCAAGTTTAAAAGTATTCACTTTAGATACTGGATGGGCAAAGCAACTTGAAAATTTTGCAATTTACCTCAATAGCCTGCTGAAAATATATTTTACATGACCTGCATAAAGCTTTGAGAAAATGGAGTAAATTTTCTTTCTAAAAGAACAATAGCAGTAGAATGCCTCCAAAAGCTACAAATTTTACCACTGATAATTGTGTGCTGCCAGACCAGAACTTGCTTACAAACTCAGAGCATGAGAATTAGCCAAGAAGCAAACTATCAGAAAAACCTGTGGTGTCACACTTCAAGAAAGTGAAAGATTTTGAGGAAAAAAAAAAAACAGCAAAACTTGACTGAAGCTACACAAAGATGATGTCACATGGCACTACAGGTGCTTAACTGACAGCACACATTCAACAAGGCAGGACTGGTACCATTTTAAACTAGCTCTGCATAACTAGAAAAGCCACTATCTGGGAATAATTACCATGCCATAAAAAAAAAGCCACATTTTTTTTTCCACAGTTTATACCTTGAAGAACAAAAGAAAAAGCATCTTTCAATATTCATTCACATACTGTACACAAGATGCCAGAATAAATTATGCCATGGGCAAAACTTGGAAAACTAAGTGTTCTGGCATATCACAAAGTAGAGAGGATTTCTTATCCTGACAAGTGGTACAAATTTGTCGAGCAAAATTTGCTATCCACAAAGGATGGGATTTCCTGTTTTAACTTTTAAATATCTAAAGAAAGACATTTAAGTCTGAGATGGCACTGCATACTCTCCTTAAAATGTGAAAAAAAAAATAAAATACTTCTGTAGGAAAATTCATCATACCCATCTTAAAAAACTCATGTAAGAATCACCTTCTAGAGAAGTCAGCTTCTGTCCTCTCATACAGAAGTATCTTGCATAGTTAGATCTTCGATAGCTACAGATACTTAAATTAACTAAGGTAAATCTAACCCTAAATGCCTTAGAAAGTATTAGTCCTGATAATTCTTTTACATCATAATAATTACCCAGTATGACTGTCTCAAGGGTCTAACTGGTAAATCCTCATGCAACAAATCAAGGAAGAGATGAAGGTCTCATCTTGGTTATTTGCAGTTGACTACATAAATCTCATGTCCCTTCAGCGAGTCCTGATCAAGCTCAGAAGGATACTGTTATGACTGGGAAAGAAAATGAAGTTGTTCATTTAGCACCCTCTCTGGGCCATTGGAGAGAAGCATTTGTAGTTTTGTGGGAAGAAAAAGAAATTAAACATATTTTACACAAGAGGTGTGGAAAGCAGCTAAAGTTTTTAATCTTTGCATGAAATGAAGTTTATGTTTTAAGTCACAAAATACAAGAACAAACTATTTTTAAAAAAAGACTACAGAGTCAGTGGACAGTTAAGAACTTACAGCTCCTGCTGTGGCTACCTCTGCTGAGGAGTCCAAGAAGGGTGCAGTTACAGGACTGTGAGACTGCAAGCCACAAATAGTGCCAACCAGGTAGAAAACCTCTTCTTCAGAAAACTTTCTTAAGGAATGTTCTTGAAAAAAATTGCAACTCTTCTTGAAAAATGAATGTTTTTCTCTCTCAAATACTCCACAGAGATCTTCACCACATAGATGATTACAATCTGTATAATTTTTCGGGATGAAAATCAAGGATGTTGCTTTGATTACTTTGGATTAAGAAAAAAAAATGAGGCCTCTCTTCAAACTCATAATATGATGTTATTCCTTTTGACATTTTTTTATGAGCTTCTTGGAGTCCACTGATAGCAACAGATTTGGCCAGTATTCTGTGAATGTTTTAATTTCAGAGTGACATTTTAGTGGTTGTATGTTTTGCTGCTGAATTTATTAGAGTTTAGAGTTATACAGATATAGTTGATAAAAGCATTAATCAAAGCAGGCTCCACAGAACCTGTGAAGAATAGATGAAGTGTCTACACAAAAATGTGATAGATAATAGTATCAGAATTGGAAAAAAAATAACAGAGAAAAGGACATTTATTGAACATAACATGACTTAATGCTTTGTGATAGGGATGGAATGTGCATTTCCAAATAAGGATACAAGTGTTGTCTAATAATTTTTTACCACTGTATAAAAAGACCTGACAGAATACATACATTCTTTGTATGGGTCTCAGGTAGCCTGCTTAACGTGGTTCTAATAATTTATCGACACACATTGTGCATCATCTGTTAGATCACAAGCATGATAGAGACCTTGTAGACACTAAATGCGGAGGAGCCATTGTCTGAACCAAGCCTGTGGTCCTTTATGAAACAAGAACAGTGCTGAAGTTTCCAGACTACAGAGTAATGGACCTCTGACTATGATTCAACAAAATCAACTGATACAAAACCAACAGGTTTGTTTTCTCTGATAAGGGATGAAATTAAAATGGGATATTAAGTAGCTAAAAATTGCCACAGCCAGACCAGAAGCAGGGAAAAAAAAAATTACTGCTAAATTAGCAGTAATTTCTCAACATCATTGACAATATAGTTAAGCTCTCTTGTTTTATTTGTAAGCAGGCCAGAGAGACCAAAAAGATATTCACAGTAGCTGACCAAAAGCCCTCATATGTAACAAGACCAATGTCTACCACAAAGAGTGACTACTAGAAAGCTTTATAAAGACATTGAGACTTTATTCATACTAACCTACACAGAAGTTCTCCCACGCAGAATGCACACAGATATGTTTACCTGGGTATAAACTACAAATTCCTCAACTTCAGACCATAGGTGAAACTGATGAAACATCAAAGATTTAAAACGACTGAAGATTCCACCTCTTTTGCTCCAAAGGAAAAAGTTTACCTTAGTACTTTAGCCCTACATCTTAATAATCAGTAGCTCCCTTATAATTTACAATGTTTATTAGGTCTTCAAAATAATCTTCTTGTTGTACTACCCACAGTTCCCTCACAAGTCTGCTTAAATAGGAAGAAAAAAATCATTCATAACAGTAAGTTTTGACCAAAAATACAAGTACAACATTGTGCACACTTGAAAGTATGCATCCATACAGTAGTTGCAAGGAAACATATAATTATTCCTATATAATGCATGCCTGAAATTGCAAGGATTCAAAAGCATTTTTATTTCTAATTAGTTTTTAAAGAGTATGATTTGTCTAATATGTTATTAGGACCTCTTCAGATAAAAGAAGAAAAATGGATTAATAACAAAGAGCATACTGATTGAATCTAATTTCTGTTATCACAGCTAAATGATATTTTTGCATGCAAGCTGAAGCTGTGTATTTTGTGATACAGTCCCCTAACATATTGTCACTCATTTCTGTGCTCTTAGTAAGAGCCGTTTTCTGTTGAACTGAAAATAACTGTGCCTCATGTAACTATGCAATATAAATGCTTTCAGTTAACAGTCAATTCTGAAACAAGAGAAAGAAACAATCATTCCTGAACAGTGTTTTCAGCTGAAGAATACCACCCACATATAACTCCTTTAAAAATAATATATACCTGATTATCAGCACTACTCATGATTAAACTTTCCCCCCAAACTACATAGCAATCTCTAACAGAATTTCTATTACGTGAAATAATTCCATGTACATTTCATGAATATTTTGTAAAAACAATCTGAATTCTCTGCATCAGGAAGTAGTTTAGAAAATGGAAGATATTAAAGACAGTAAGCAGACAAAATAGGTGGGCTGTTGTGATGAAAAACTGAGGACAAATATTACAGTTTCAGTTAATTCATATTTTCTGACAAAAAATCTTGAAGAATTTAGATCAGTTCTCCTCATCAGCAGCATCACTCTGCTGCTATTAGAATACCTTCAATTGTCGAATGCACTGAAAATCACACACCACTGCATGTACATTTAGTTACCTTGTTAGGTGCTATCCTGAGGCACTTAGAACTATACGAATACATCTGCAGATGAAGTGCATCTTTTGCTATCCTTTTACACAACCAGAGACTAGGAGTAAGTATCTTCCAGAAAGCAGCAAGAGGAATTAAAAGTATCATAAAATTACAAGTACTGTAATAGCAGGAAATGTAAATGACAGGACATCAATGTGAAGAAAGCTGAAGCTTCTTGCTCAGCTACAGCCAATAGCTACACGGTCATATTAGGCCAAGTACAGTCTAACTTTTAGCCTGGACAATAAAGCAGTACTAATCCTTTTTTTTATTTCAAATTGATCCATCACAAAAGCTAATGAGCACATCAAGTAAAAGAATTCACATTCACAATGTATTGATAAAAGATTTGTTTTCTTTCCCTAACAGTGAAAAATTTGATCTTAAATCACATAATCAGGACACTAAAACCATTTATGAACAACAAAAACTTGTATAGATGTTAATAACAGGTGCCCGGTGACATTAGTTTTCCCCCAGTCTAATCCTGCAAGAACCTACAAACATCATTGTCAACTTCCTAGCTAAAATGAGAATTTTGACACCACGTCCCCAAGACCTCCAATTTCTTTGACCAAAGGACCACTTTTTCATCTTCTTATTACCAGTCTTACCAGAAGACATTGACATGCTGCAGTTCTAACTGCAGAGCTCTTAGATCCCAGTTTGGGATCCCATACCCTACAGGTGAACAGTCAGATTGAAAACATTCTTTCCTTCAATTGATAAATTTTTGCAAAAGACCATGTTTTATTAGGTAATCTATTATTCAGAGTTGTTAGAAAAGTTTACACAAATGAAGACAAGCTGCCTGGCTGTGGGGTAAACCTCACATTTAGGCTCTTACTAGTCACTGTACATGACACAGCATCTCAGTCAGCTGATATCATTTCTACTCTTGACACTTCTGGGAAAGCTGCAGTCCAAGAATCATATGCTGAAAATATTGAATAATACAAAGCTCAAAATCCTGCTTTTGCATGTCTGCACAGCTATTTGAATGACAGATATACAGGCTTCAAATACTGGAGACAATAAAACCATCCCCACAAATGTTTGTGGGCAGAGGAGACTGAAACAAAACCATGAACAGAGTTGAATCAGCCTTTCAAAAGTCAAATGAGACAGATATCCAAGTAACATCCATCTCAAGAACTAAAGGATTATTTACTGGACCTTCATCAGGCAAGACATGCAATGAAATTAAACAAGCAGAATAAAATTAAAGATTGTCATCCCACTAGCAATATCAGAAACAATATTGTTACTGGACACAACAAAGCTCTATGAACATCATGGTGAAAAAGAATAAATACCCTTTTTCTCCTTTCCTTGTGTACCAGTGCATTAAGTCTGAGAAGGTCATTAATATTGCTTAGCAGCTTCTGAACACTGAAGAATTTAATCAGAGTTTACATTTCTGTCTGCCATTGTGTAGCCTTGGTTTTCAAGTTCCTACTACAAAAGGTCACAGTACTGCTATTTTGGGGGAGGCTAACAAAGACAGAAGTTTATCTAGTGTCAGGTCATTCTGCTGACCAGATAGGCCCTGTGTCTTTTTTTTTTTTTAAAGAGCTTTACTTATCAATTACTATTAATCCTGACTTGTGTTACCATGGATTTTCCTGAGCAAAGGTTATGAATGCACAGCAGAGCCTGACGGAGACTAATATACAGAGTAAAACAAGGGGACAAAAATACCTTCAGAAATGTATGACCTCAGACACAATCTGTCATATTACCTTATCTGCTGCTATGATAAAAATAAATTAAGAATCTCCAACCAACAGTTTCTTTGTTAAAGCTGAATCATAATCACTAGATAAACTGAACATGTAATCAGTGTTACAGTAAATGTATTATACTTACATGTTGTTCACAACACTCAATGGAACATCAGCCTGCTTGCTTTCCAATTCAATAAATAATCATGATTTCTTGCAATAAAGAAATTCATTTCTGGAAAGACAAGAAAAACAAAACAGGAGGTTAAATGATTAGCAGATTTTTCAGTAGTCACAGACTGTCAAGTAACATTATATGAAAACAAAATCTCAGCTGAGAAATTACAAGTACATATTAAAAAAAAGACAAATCTTTATTTGTGAATGTGAACACATTATTAGTATTTTATGAGAATCAAGAATATATATACAATTCAATATACATTTCATATATAGGTAAAATTTACTCGAGCTGCAGGGAGTTTCTTTATTATTTTTATTTTTTTTGTTTGTTTTTGTTCTGTGAAGAACAAAGTTTATGCTTCTCAGGAAGCACGAATTCCCAGTTTCAACCAACAAGACCTTCCACAAGTACTCTAAAAGACAGTAGAATATTGGCATCTTGGATTAAAAAAAAAAAGTTTCTTATTAAAAATTTCCCTTGATTATTAATGACAGAAGGATTTGAAAGAAATCCAGGAGATGATACTCCAGAATACCTCCCATTATCCCTTTTCAATATTTATTAATGAGAATACATGAAGAAAAGAAACAGGTAGGCTGAATAATAAACCCTAACAGTGAAATCAGTTTATGTGTGGAGTAGACTCCCAAGAAAATGAACGATCTCTATAGGTATCTATGGTACAATTTAAGAGATCCAGTCCATTCCTACTGCTCTGATAGAAGCTTGAGTGAGCTTTACCACTTCCTCTAGTAGAAAGTAAGACTCATTTAAAACATTTTTGCTTCCTACGCTTGTAAACAAAATCCTCTAATATCCTATTTTAAACCCGTCAGGTCTGAGAGAAAACACTGCTGAGGCTGATCTGCAGTGAGGGAATCTGTTAGATTGTCCAATAAGTCTGCTTCATAGCTAAAACCTCATCAACTGCTTACAGGGAAACAAGTGATGGCACGCAGGTGCTCGTGCAATGAGTGCAGGTAGCAAGATCCAGCTCCCCAGTTTTGTCAGCCCTTCATGGAACAGTGATTCTGACATATGGTATTTATCTAGCCATAAAGAAAGGCAGACTGACTTTAAGCACACATGGCCAAGTTCAGCTTGGCTTACAACATTAAATACACCAATACAGAAACACAACAGTATAACTTAAAGGACTGGAAACACATTAGAAGAATTACCCCGTTCTGGTAATGTTCAGGTTTTAAGCGTGCATCAGTAATCGGGACTTGTAATAAATCTCACCTTTCAAGAATTCTGGAGTTAAGCAAATGAAAACAAATGTCATGAGCTTAAAAAGGTATGAAACACAGAGTTGCATTTACAGGCTGGTAATAGGGTATGCATATTATTTTTCACTGATAGCTCAGTCCTGCCAGCTACCTGGAGAACCATTTGCTCCTCTCAGAAGGTGTTCAGTGACTCTTATTACTTAGCCAATTAAAAAGGACTAATTTGTGCTCTATTCCAATTGTGTGCTGAGGACAAGAAATCATCGTGATGACAAAGCTCAAATTTGGAAGCAATGGCACATACTTGTGAAGCATATTATAAAGCTAATGTATTGTAGTGGAACTCTTTAATATACCTCCTATGTGAAAAGAAAGTTACTAAGACTGGCCAGTCTGTATTGGCAAAAAGGAATCAAGATTGCTTGCCTAAAAGGTGCAGCCTTGCTGGAAGTCATCTTCCACTAAAAAATAAAATAAAAAGTGAGAAATACTTTCTCTCTCTCTGATTTTTCTGGCAATCAGATATTACAACTCATCCCCTGGAAACAACTGTTAATATTGCAGAATCTCTCACCTACTGGGAGACCCCAACCCCCTGAATCGGACCCTCCTTCTAGAATTTGCCAAAGCAAATTGCCTCTTCTTCCCTTCCTTACTTCTATAGAAATATAGAAATATGCATTCCTTTAAATGGGTGGTGAGACAGTAGATAGAACTTAGCATATGAAGCAACAACAACAACAAGTAGAAAATACTGTAGTAGAAATACTGTTTAATTCTTCTGTTTGGAATAGTTTGGGATATTCTCATTAACCCCTTGCCTGGTTTGATGACTTCCAGTTGTTGTTCAAAAGTCATATACTTCTCTCTCCCTGTAAACCCATATAATACAAAACACCGTAAAAGCATCTCTAAATTTCTGTAGCCTTCCCCCCAAAATACGTCTCCTGTAAAAAAACTTCCAAAGATTCATTCATATGTAGCTCACCTCTTCTGACTGTCCTGGAAATGTCTCCACAGATTCAAGTAAAAAATTATTCTTATCTAAGAATGCTCTAGTTTGATGCAGCCTCTCAGCCTTGGATGATATACCTCAGTTTGCTGCAGTAGAACAAAGTCCTTCAAAGTACTCTGTCTCAAAGCTCAAGCAGTGACCAAAACCATCACTACTAAACTTAAACAGCTGGAACCTATGTTGTTATTCTATAAAATTATTTTTCTGATGACTAAGTTTTAATTAACATTTCTGCAAGTTTGGGACTATGAATTAACAGTGGCACTCATAATTACAACAGTAGTACCCATTTAATCAGCATGACACATTATCATTGTCATTATTTTTGCATTGTTATTATACTATTATATTTTACACAAACATTAGCCAGAGCTGCTATAATTAGCAACGTCTACACCACTGAAGGACTTATGCTCAAAAAATTGTAGCTGAATGATGATTACATTTAGCAAAATATGTAAGATTTATCCATTACCCATACCCCCAGCAGTAATGCCACTTACTTTTCTTTATTAATATCCTAGAAATACAGGATTTCAGGAGAATTCAACTCATCATCTAGCACACACACTAATTTTCTGCAGTAGAATCAAGGATCTTTCGGCAGACTTTTTTTGCCCCGCTACTCTTAGAAACTATCAGCAGAAAGCATCCATGACATTCTTATTCCATTTTTCTCTTATTATTAAAATTATTTTCTTAATGTCTTTGAAAGAAGCAAACAAAACCACTAACTTCTTGTCTCACCTGCAGCAAGCATGAAAAGCATGAAACCCACTGATCACAGCCCTCAGAGAAACCCACTCCAATCTGGGGATTTTACCTGCATTTTTGTTCCTGCTACCAGAACTTCCACATTCATCAAAACTTTTCCAGTACACAGACATCAGCAAAGTGCCCCCTTCACTGTTGATTCAAGGGGAAACCATTATTGCCAATGCCATACATACAATTTCTGTTACATTTGGTTTTTTGTTTTGTTTCTTCCAACTTGACCTCGTCAGCAGCAGTCTAATACAGCAAACACCTTTACTTTACAGCCCGCTATAACCCGCAGCCAGGTGCTATGCTCACCTGTTCCAGCCCTTTCCCCTGCAAGTTCAATCCTCCAACATCAACAGTTCTTACTTCCTTAACCACTCTCAGGCAAAATACATCAACATATGATAAATATAAAACTTATGTACCTCTGTGTTAACCTATTTTCCACTGTTCTTGCTTCTATTTATTTTCTTTGCTATTAAAATCAGCTTGTAAATCTTTTTTTTT
>VXAA01005072.1:363527-387036 GCA_013399115.1 Anseranas semipalmata
TTTTTTTTTTAAGATTGATAGAGATAAGGTTATTGAATACTTTGGTTTTCTCTATAACTTTTGTTATATGCTCATTTACCCCAATAACATCTTAAATTATCTTTCATACTTTCTTCCACTATTTTTCTAAAGCCATCACATACACAGCCTTATAACTCTTTTGTTATAAATGTAATTCACATTTTGCCCCAGCCTTTCCAATTTTATCCCGACATAGACATTGCTTCTATACATAACTACAATTTCTTTATGCTTCTAAATAAAGTTTCTTTCTGATATTTAGATTCTTAAGAACTGGGGTACCATGTTGCTTTTCTACCACACTCTTCAGTTTTTGGNCCCATAGTACTGCCGTGCAAAGTAAATGAAGTTTCTTGGATAACAGTAGGAGCAACTGAGTTGACTCAAGGCCAACCAATTAGCCCACAACAAAATTTGAAATGTAAGTCCGGATTGCGAGTGTTTAGTGCTAGTCAGTCCCTTTAAATTAACTTAGAGGAGCATCAAGTAATAGTGCAGCAGAGGGGAGCCAAACAATGTTTATAATGAGCATAATAGGAAGAAGATATAACCACAGAGCATTCTTTGCTGAAAAAAAAAAAAAAAAAAAAGCCGAATTTCTGCAGCACAGGGGAAACAGAAGGGCCAATTAAGGACTCTGCTTCAGGTTCAATTTTCATCTGGAAAATAGATTAGCTTATCTGGATCTCATATAGCATTGCTCTTACATTTAGACTGAATTCTTTACCTTCAAAATATTAGCATGCCAATACAGCAGAGTGGCATGGACAACTATTCAATCAAAATCCCTTTGGGAATTTAGAAGATAGAAACTAAGAGCAACACAGCAGCAGTACAAAACAACTCAAGATAGCACGGGCTTTATTCAAACAGAAATATCATGTTATACAGCTAAGCAGAATTAACTGTAAGACCTAACATTTGGTCAATACTTCTACTGCTAAAAAGCTAAGTAATAGATACTGTAATTAGTAAAAGCTCAGCTTTATGTTTCTTCCAGAAGAGACGATGGCACGCTCAAGTCCTTTTCCTAAGGCACCGGTTCAGTGCACAGTCATTGGAGAAGAGTAGTGCCTACAGTTCATGAGCTTATCTCCTTACATGTTTGTTTTGTGCATTTGCTTTACAACTGCAGCATAAGGGGCAGTTACTGAAGACTGCTTAAGCAGTGGTCTGAGTAGCACTTGACGCTTCTAGGTGTGTTGTGGAGCTTGTGAGAGATGACAAATTATTGCAAAAGTGTTGCAACTGTAACAGTCACTATTTTAGGTGGTATTATTTTGGGGTTTAAAGCTTGACCTGCTTCTCACAAATGAATTAGAAAGGTTTAGGAATTTTTCTTTTGCAACACTACTGGACAGACTTACTCTTTCCTAGTGCAACCTCTTCCTCTTTTCCCTTCCCCAAACAAATGCATTGAACAATGCAAGTACTGCCCTGACAAGACATTATTTTTAGTTCAACCAACCTATTTTTCAGCATTTATCAACAACATGAAAGGCTGCAGAATCTTTTCAGAGCCCAGGAAGCTGCTGTATCCCATTAAGAACCATTTCAAGCTGGCACAGTGGATGTTGAGGGAAAACTGCAGATAAGGTAGGCTCTAGTTGATCTTTTCCCCATTTTAGCCCAATGCTTTACAATTCTCTTTTGAACATTTCTGTATATCCTATATTTCAGAAGTGCAGGATCAAAACTCTGGAGAGAAAGGAAAGGCAAAACCAAAATTCTACTTCATTTCTGGCAGTTTGTGTGTGTTACTGGGGAAAAAATACCATAGAGAAACAGGCCAGGGTTTGTGAATCCTGGCTGAACTGAGAGCTATTTTAAGTCAATGGACTTTAACACATCCTGACAACAAAACACTCAAAATGTACAGGTTAACACATGCGACATTCACTTCATTTTCTATGTCTCCCTCTTGAACTTTGCTGTGTTGCCTCATCTTCCAATTTAGTGAGGGAGAAATACAAGCTTCTGGAGATCACTGATGGTAAATTGGTAATATACTTGCATGAAGCTCAGGAAGAATAAGGTCAGAACATAAGTTTAAACAGGCTTTACATGCCTTCAGGCCTGAAGTTGCAGCTCTGCATGTAAAGCTATAGCCGGCTTGGTTGCAATACTTCTGAGTTCTCAAAAGCAAGTGGAAAGGAGAGCCTCACTATATCAGTTAAAACAGAATTAAGGAAACAATACATAAATTTTACATTTCAATTCTGGGAAGGTCTTGTACTTAACATGTAAGATGTTAGTTAACCTGTTCTGTTTATAAACATAAATGGCAATTTCTTAAAATTATGCGAATACTGCAAAGCATTTATTTTCCAATAGGTCTTCAAATAGTTATTACCTCCTTTGCATAAAAATACTTGCATGAAGTTACAAACAGTGTTAAAATAGTAGACAACCTGGAAAGCAGACAACTTCCCAGGCAATACCATGGGAATTCAATGTCACTCATGCAAATTTGATGGATGGAGTATTTCAAAA
This sequence comes from Anseranas semipalmata, assembly GCA_013399115.1. NCBI lineage: Eukaryota > Metazoa > Chordata > Aves > Anseriformes > Anseranatidae > Anseranas > Anseranas semipalmata. Next base: position 366,042 of record VXAA01005072.1, read on the forward strand.
ATAAGAAACTTGACTGCAGGAACTGCAATAAAGTAACAACGGGCTGTCAGTTGTAATAAATCCAGGAGACAAATCTGAGGCAGTAAGCCTGATACCAGTGTGTTCTTCAGATCTGATATGGTGATGGTTACTAGGTGATTTCTGTTAAACCCAAAGATAAAAACTACAGATTATTTTCAAAAGTTCCTAGCAGTTGCTGAGACAGATGCTTTTCCTAAGAGCATCTAAAAGGCTATAACATTCCTGAAATCAATTATCAAATAGCAATTATAGCTCTATCATACAATGTTTGCAACCATTTAACTTAATTATACTCATACCCCTGCACATAAGTGCCTGCACATATAATGATAGCAAAAAAACTTGTGACAATCATATTCAGAATTTACACATTTAAGCTAAATCTTCTCCTTAAATATATTGAAAATTTATACATGTGCTTTAAAACTGAAACAAAATCTTAACGTTCTCTTCAGAATAGAAATGGTCTCACAAATAGTCCTAAAAACTTCCTATATCAGTGACAGAAAAAAAAAAAAAAAGAAAGAAAACAGAAGGAAGGTGCAATATTGTACTCATTGAATCCTAGGTGGCTTGCTTTGTAAATGTTCAGTGCTTGACATCAACCAAAGAAGAAAGTTTTGAGGAAGTATGTGAGAATAAAAGCTTTCTGAATATAAATATAGCAATTTGCAGAAGTTTGTTTACAAAACAAATAGTTTAACTATTCACTTAAATATTTATATTTTAGAGGTACTGGTCATATTCTACCACATTTTTTAGGGTGTTTTATGTCACCAGGAAAGAACCTAGCCATCATGAATAAATTGAAATGTAAATATTGCAATACATACTGAAGTAAATTTAAAATCACAGAGAAAATAATCAAGAATTGAAATGGCACCTATCACCTCCTTCAATATGCAGTTCAAAAGTTTTGGTTGCGTTGATTAGTTATATAACCATTCAATATGGAAATAAAAGCATGAAGATAATTGAAACTAATTGAAAATTAACAACATTAGCTATGAGCTCCAAAGTATTTGTGAATTACCTACAGATGGAGATGAACACGAAATAAACACTTACTAGAATATTATTATTCAGAAACAATCTTGTTAATCAAAAAGGAGTTCACATTTGTTGATCCACATATTCAGAAAGAGCTACTTATTCATCTGTACTTTCACAAAACTACACTGTATTAGCAGCACATTTGTTACAAAGCACTGCATGAAACCTTGAGCAGTAAGTGTATCTTGACTAATCCAGACTGGCAGGCAAACAAACAAAACAATGACACAATGGAATAATAATTATCATTATATTTTTGTATTGGCACATTTAAAGTTTAAACAGGTATCATTTTATTGCTATTTTTTTTTTTTTTTTATCACAACAGCTGGAGAGCAACCCATACTGGAAGGCTCTGCAAAACAGTATGTAAGGATAGTTCGAAAGATGAGCAGAAGAAAGGATAAAACACAAGCAAGAGGTCATTCCAAGTCCTAGAAGCAGCAGGAAAGATGGTATAAAGCTGAAAATGAAAGAAACAAAGGAAGGAGAATATGTGTGGAATTGAATGGACTCTGGAAGGTAAGAACTAAAAGACATCCATGCTAAAATGAAAAGGAATTAAGAATTGCAAAGAGCTCTGAAGGTGAGCTGAAAGCGAACTTCAGGCTATATACAGCTAGAGATCAGATGGTATTTGAGACAGAAGATGTGGGGTGAATTTAGTCAAACAGTTAGTGAAGTGATTTCACTATATAACCCGTGAGAGACCAACTGGTCATAAAGTGAATTAGCTAGCGTTACACTACACGCTTTCAGAATACTGGTTGAGAGTATTTATTTTTACAGGACACAGATCATTTGTGGAGAAGACAAGTTGTGATTTGTTCTGAATTTCTGCCCATTCTTCTTACACATCCTAGAATCCTTCTGCATTTCAGATTAAGTCAGATGTCCTCCCACCCTTGTCTCCTGCCTCACTAGTATGGCATAATGGTCATTCCCATTTTAGATTATCTTGTCTGAGTCATGATCTTACTCTGAATAAGCAGTCCATTCTCCCATCCTCATTACAAGCTGTTAAGATGGCTTTAGGAATATATATAAATTATACATAAAGCTACATTTTCTCAGGGGCTTTAGTACAAGGGAAGTAACTTTCATAGGTTATAGCATAAGAATACACCTTAACAGCAATTTCAAACCTGCAAGTCTATACTTTATTCATAGCAAAATAATGGAGCAAACAGTAAGACCCAAGAAAAAAGCCCCAGAACTTCAGTAAACAGCAAAAATTATAATATGCACACGGATCATAGAACAGATTCTACAAGATGGTCCTGACTGTTTTTAATGGAATTTTAAGATCAGTGAATGGAGAAAAAGGTTTTTAATACAGCTGGATTTTAGAAAATCGTTATCCTATAAAATCATAACCTCAAAATGAATCAAAATTAGTTTGGATAGCATTAAAGAATAATAATGAAAGCACTGTTTTCTGTAAAGATTTACTGTAGACTAGTATAATAGAAACTAGAATTAATCTCTTCAATACAGATTTTACTGTCAGGGACCAAGCCAACATCACCAACAAATATGGATAAAGAACTTCACATGTTTTTTCCACCTGATTTTCATTTGCAGGATAAAATACCACAGAGTACTCTGTTTCTCTCCTAAGAGGAGAAAGAATATAATGGTCAAAGATAAGGATCTCATGTTATCAATTTCAGAGAAATTTCAGTGAAGAATCCAGGCTAAAAATCATTATATAGTTATGGTTATTCGGATGTTCCATTCCTTTGAGTTTTGAGAAGAATAAACTTTTTTTTTTTCCAAGAAAAACTTTCATTGTGAAAAATTGCTCACATTAAAGATACAGTTTCTAGTCAAAACCACACAGACAATAATCACCATCCCTACTAATTTAAACTTTTGTACCCGGGATCTGGAGACAAACAATAGCAATGTCTTGAACTCGAAACATTAGGAAACAGTATCCTGCTAATGAGCTATTGGCTTTGTTACTCTTTCCCTTGCTTTCTTTGATTAAAGAACTGGAAAAATGTAAGATCTTAAAAAAATAAAAAAATTAAAAATCCACAATAGCAAAAAGCATGGTTTGGTCACTGAAACTGACATTAGATACAAAGCTGTGATACTAATAATATACTTTCAATAACCCATGTACAGTCTCTCAGTATCTGAGAAGAAAATTATAATGTCCAGAAGTTGTAACATCTGTCTTTTTACCCTCGGTTCATTTATTTACAAAATACAAATTCACTAAGGACAGAACGTAGAACAAAGTCTTTTGTTTTTCAATTCTGTTGATCGTCAGTTTCAGTGACATTTTGAGGTTTACTATAATACATGTGAATTATTTCAAGATCTAGTTACAGAATACTCTTTTTTTCCTGTATTTTATTAACTTTCTAAAAAGTTAAAGTAATTTAATGACCATCACATTATCTATTTGTTCTCCATGACTAATATTAACAAATCTTGGCAAGCTTCATTTTCTTCTGTTTAAATATGCTTATAACAATATTTATTAACTCTTGTCTCACAACCAGGATTATGGAGTGACAGACTAGCTTCTCCAGATAAAGAAAGCACATGAAGTCTTATGGATAACCTGTGGAACTGAGCAAGGTAAGGGTCAGAGAGAAAGGCATTATGAAGCATGAATCTTCCAAGGTGGCATCCATCTCAAATTGAGACCCTGAAGTGACAGAAATGATCCAGACCCAGACAACTATTTCACATCAATCTATAGGATTTTAACTTTTACTTATACTCAATTCTCCTCTCTCCTTTGAGGGAGCTGAGAAAAACTTTCACACAAAACAGTTACTTGTAAAATACCTTTAATTTCTAAATAAAATGAGCCTATCTAAAAAGGGGAAAATGAGATACAGATTCCAGGATTATGATGATGATTAAAAGGAAGAACAACTCAAATAATGGACTTAAGTAATGCTGCTATATTAAAAAAGAAAAAGTGAACAGGAATTATTTGGTTTTAAAATTAAAGGAACATTGAAATCTGACTTGTTTGTAATCATTAATGTTGATTTATTTCTCTTTTTTGGGGGTGAAGAAATGAACTCCAAAAATTTGTCAGTTTGACATACTGACAATTAAAGGAAAAAAAGTAAATGAGTGACAGAGGTCTGGTCACCTCATGCCTACTGCATTTAATCCAGAAAATCTGAAAGACGAGGAAGGCCACAAGAATACTTCTAAGAATTAATTGTATCTCTACAACAGATACCAGACTCTCTAACCTGTTTCTTTCCCTTCCTAATGCCTAATGGGGACAGGCAGGAGAAATGCTAGTAAAAAGAATGGGAATTGCCAGTAAGTGTTGAGACTAGAAATAGCAGCAGTTGTGTTTTCTCAGAAGTGAGGCATTGAACTGGTGTGGTTTTGAATATTGCTTTCTTACGATAATGGTGGTTTATGATGAGAGCAGAAAGTGCCAGATCATGAACCCACTTAAAATACAATAATTGTAGCACAAGTTGTCAAATAGACAAATGCTTTAATCTCCATACAGTTTTAAGGTTACATTATGCCAGTATTTCTCAGTGCCAACACTGTAAGGGCATGAATTATGTATTGCTAGGAACTTAAGGTTTCTTTTACAGTGACTAACCTGTGTTCCTAGTGGTAGCAACCCACCAGCGAAAACTGTGATCTCCCAACTAAGACAAGCTCAAGTTCTAGAGGTAACCAGCGCCAAGACCTTGACCAAGAGTTTCCCAATTCAAAGCTCAGGTACTGCAGCACAAAGGCTTTAAACACACACCAGAGCTCCAAAGGTGCAGTGACCAGCTGGTGAATACAACGCAGTCAATGCCAACACATTTATTTTGCACCTCATCCTTCGAGCTAACCTTTTAAAAGCTAACCAGTAGGCCTTCTTTACCTCCTGCTCATTACAAAAGAACTATCTCCTCCTACATGGAAACCAAAGGACATGTTCCTTGCTAAGGACTTGCATGATTTGAGTGCCATCTCTTGTGTGCCTTTCTGCACGCATTGCCGCTAAGTGAAGAAATGCCTACTCAAACTGGTAAAGACTATATTGAGCAGGCATTTAACACTGAAGTGATCAGGAGAACAGAGCAACACTGTTGCTTCCTCCCACCAGACACATTACTTATTTTGGCAATAGAGTATAAAACACTGGGAAGGAAGCACTATCCTCAACAACCAGTGGAATACGGCCACTCCATATTTTGGTAGGAAATAAGAGGCAAAAAAAAAAAGTGCACATACATTTCTATTGAAAGAGTTTCTTCTCACACTAAGAATATATAAAGAGGAAACGGACATTTATAGAAACAACTCTTTACAAAGTTATGATAGAACAATGTGGCAAGCATCAGAGTTTAATAAGACCTAAAACCTCATGTTTCAAGACTGGATCTAATTTCTATTAATTAAGAGCAACAGAGACAGCTGAGAACTCTGTGAGAGAGTACATCACTTCAACATTTCTTGCATGTTATTTTCAAGAACCTTTACCCGGCCACTTTCAAAGCTCTAATGGATGTGCTGTAGTGAATAAACAACCAGGAAGTATTCTGAAGAATCCATCATAAGTGAATCATAAGTATGCATCAGTCATAATAAAATGTGATTTTCCGGGTGAATGTTAAAAATAACTGCATCTTTATATCAGAGTATTTACCAGGATTTCAAGTTCATTCATCTTAGCAAACTTCAACAGACAAAACAAAAATACCAAGGAGCACAAACACTCCATTCTCTTTATCAAACACAACTGAGTAGAGAAACAGCAAATAGAAGCTGGATTAAGTTGGGTTACTTAAGAAGAAATCAAAGCAGTACAGTAAGTGACAAAATGTACAGGCTGTATGGCACGCTGCGGAGGTTACTACTCCTGCAAACTGACCTAACTTTTCCACACATCAGATGACCACGCACTGCTGGCCTCAGCAGTGCAGCAACAACTAATTCATTACAAAAGACTAGAACATTTATACACAAGGCCAACAGCTAATTCAGCTCCTCTGCTACTGTCTCTCTGGTCAATGCTGCCTCTAAGAATATATTTTCTCGTCTTTTGACCAGTGCAGTGATGGAAGGAACATAAAAGTTATGAGAAATTTTAGTGTCCTGCAACCTAATAACTTTTACCATTGCTAAGATTTTTCTCGAGTCTGCCTCAATTTATCATTTTTTAATTTCTTTCTATAAAGATACATTAACTGTTTTTACTGGAAGCAAGTAACACTAACCTGTTTGAAGGTCAGAAAAAAGATTCTTTCAGCTTAATTTTATATCCCTAGTAACAGTTTCTTAGCCAGCTACAGTGCTGATGGTAATTGACAATCGCCACAGAGCTGAATTTTCACTTCTCTAGCTCTCCGTGAAATACCTTCCAATGCAGAGATTAATTGGAGCAGAAATAGCTCTGACTATACCACTTTGGTTCCTGTCAAAACTATACTGCTTCAAAAAATCCCCCCAAAATGCACATGATTTAGAATGAACACAGTATTATAGGAACAGATAGCGTATTAGGTATATTACTCTGAGTTTCAGAAGGTGCTCTATCTTTAAGGGAGTCCATAAGAAGAATTTCACGCAGAAAAAAGATGAGAACTCAAAGTGTAAGGGGGGAAAAAACACAGTACAAGAGCTAAGAGAGGAAGCGTCTCCATGATGCTGATAAATTTTGATGCTTAGAAAAAGTGTCTTGAATAAAAAACACACAGTAGTCCTGCCATACAGAGAGCCACAGAGGGGATTATCTGGCAGAACGATGGAGCTTGCAGTTGGGCCCTGCAAAGAAGAGCAGACATTCATTGCTGACAACAAAAACTAAAAACCAAAAAGAAAAGAGAAAAACCCTAAGCAATCTGGAATCTGGAGTTTGTCAAAGACAGTGCACAAAAGAAGTTTAATCCAACAAAGAGAGCGGCAGCTGCTGAAAGCAGTCCAATCCGTTATATCCTGAAGAACGATTACGTCGCAGCCAGGATGCACTTTAAATACTTAATCTGCACTGTCTGAAACCATATTTTTCGTTCCACAGATCAGGTCCCAACTATACAACTCAAGGCAACAAATACATGAAGGAAAATTTTCTACTTATTTTCCTATAATTACCACAGATAACTAATAATTTTTCTGAAACCCTCAAAGGATAGGTAAAAATAGCTCACAAAAGTACATAACAGAAGAAAGATTTTTCCTAATCAAAAAGCACAAAAGTTTTTGAATACAGGAGAAAAAGTAGTTCAGGAAAGTAGTGAAAGTCAACAGCACCCTGTATAACCTGTGTCTGGAACACAGTCACTTCTAAACAAAGCAGGGAAATTTATTACAAAATGACAGTTGTGGCACTGAACAGCTTTCTCTGACTTGATACAAAAGCTGCTCAGCTGCTCCACTCCACATCTTCCCTCGCTTCCACACGATTATAACCGTGAAGTTACGGGAAGAAAAAATATACATTTTTATTTCCTGTATCTGCCATTTTTCTGCACAGCTTTGAGACAGCCTTAGCAGTTTCAGTAACGTGAATATTAACTTACTATATAACTCTAGCCAAGTCAGTACTACCACAGGTATGGAGGAGAGAAGTGAACTCTGGTAAGTAGAAGGTGCCAGCCATGCACAGAAATGCCAGCCAACTTCCTTAAATGAAGGCAGACAGCTCATTTAAAAAGCAGAATGATGCAACTAAAATGTGTAGATTCAAAGCTGACTTCACGGTGTCAACTTAATGAAAACAACACAAACAGCATTCAAAAATACAGAATTAGCAATTAAATACCTGTAACAGAAAATCACATGCAAGTTTTGTTTAAAAACTGTTTTTTGTTTGTTTCTTTAAGTACAGACACTGTTTAAAGGTGAAATACTTTGGTGTGTCACAGCGCATGATGATTAAAACAGGAGTCAGATGTAGGAAATCTTTATTCTCAACTCTAGAAAGTATTCACTGTGCTCAGTAATTCCCTGCCCTCCAAACTTAGAGAACACAAGAAAAACTGTTTTAAAGCACCCAAGTGAATTAGGAATGTCAATAATTTTTTAATACAAAACATTTTTAAGACATAGATGCATTTCATAAAATTTAAAAGAGGAAAAGAAAAACAGAAAATTAGAACAACTCTCAGAAACTTCATTTTGACACCTACAAAACCCTTCTAGCAAAATTTAATTAAATTGACTCAATTTTATTTGAGTGTCACTTAGTATTCAAGTAGGAAATCGCTCTGTCAAGGGAATCTACAATAAGAGAGAAAGGTTCTAGCAAAAAAAAAACCAAAAAACAACCAACCAAACAAACAAAAAAAACCCCACAACCTTAGTAAGTTGCTGGATTCTTATTACATCATTTTGATTGACTGTAAAGCTCATTATAATAGATGAATTTCATGCAAGACAGAAATGAAATTAAATACTTCTGCTCAAGACTATATAAAAGGAAGCATCAGCCAGCTGAAATACTCAAAATACTTTTTGATAAAACTATCATCAGATTTGCTAAAAGTATTGAAGCAGGTGGCTGGAAGTGACCATCTATAAGGACTGGTCCATCAATCTCAGTCCCTGAAATCACAGCAACTAAAAGCATTTGATCTAAAAGGATGCACTGCTTCATCATGTGGCACAAAACCACTTCATGTTCTACACCATGTTGTAGCAAACCTGAAACACATAGTAAAAAAAACTCAAAAAGCATCACAAAAGCATGAGAGCAAATCCATGAAAAAACAGTAGTCTGTAACAAAATGACTTGCATGGGGGAAAAATTAGAAACTACCCTTCATTAATTTAAGTAAACCTAAAATTAATGCATCATATCTATTTGGATAAATTGAATTAGAAGATCCAAATATTGCCCACTCCATCTAGAATTATATGCAGCTGTTGAACAAGTTAGTCTGAAAGTTAAAGGTGCAAGCTCTTGGCTATTCATCATTCATCACAAATAATCTTTCCAGGTTTTTTCTTTCTTTCTTTTTTTTTTTTTTTGAGTTTATGCAGAGATATCCATTCATCATTATACATTTCTCCATATTCCCCATATAGAATCACAGCTGGTGGTTAAAACCAAAGAGGAAATCAACTTATGTCCTGAAGCCACTATGCTTATTTTAAGGTAACTTAGGTTTTACGTTGCCACGTTCTTCCATGTAAAATGAAAGGCGAGTAGAAGAAACAAAAATGATTGTTGAGGATATTTTTGACTGCTCATACCAATTTAATAGCACAAATGCTTTATGTGTAATAGTTGACTGTTTCATATTTACGTCTTCCAGAGATGTGAACTAGCCTATAACATGAAGAACTGGAAATGTAAAAACATTTTTACTAAAATGATTAAAAAAAAAAAAAACGAGAACAATGCACACAGAATGTCACAGAATATCATAGTGCCTCTAAAAGGACAGACTGAAAAGGGCAGTGAGATGACTGACTGCAGTTCACTAAACTGATAGAATCTGCAGACTTGAGACTCTAACTAAAAAGCCAGTCTTCCAATGTGATACGTTATATTAATCTATCCTGTTCAAGTAAAGGATAAAAGTGTCTGACTCCTTTCAGCGATATATACTTACAGATTTCTGATAGTTTTGTTTCTAAGAACTGGAAATGTGGTAAAGAAGGTTGCAAATATAATAAGAACTAGGTAAATACAGCTCATGATGAACAAAGATCTAGTATTAATCACATCTACTGTAAACAGATAAGATTTTTTTGTGGTTTTCTATTTAGTCCTCTGTGTTTTACTTTGACTCTCTTTCCTATATTACAAGTTATTCAAAGACTAAGCACCAGAACAATAAAACTGAGCTGGAACATGACAACTAGAACAAGAAATTGGTATGAGAAGACACATTGAACAGCATCTTCCTCAAGTTTTACGATTTTAAGTTAACAGTCACCCCAATAGAAAACCTGCAAGTAAGAAGCATACCTACAATGTTTTACTGCATACTTAGAAGCAAGTGAAACTAAAAAAGTGCTACAAGAGTACTGTAATAAAGGGTCAAGACATCATTTTAAAACTTTTTGCTCATTGAAATTATGAAAGAAATTACAAGAAAAAAGTTTAGTGCCATACCTTTCATTAACAAATATATGCATATATCTGTGCGTGTGTATAAACACAAGAGAATCCAGACTAGAACTCAGAGCATTACAAGCCCTAAAACTTTGCTAAATTATTTTCTGTCTAATAATTCTATGCTGTTACCTCATTAGAGCTTTGAAATCCAATACTGCATTTTCACAAGAAGTTCAATGGCAGTATGAAGCCATATAAAGTTGCCAAAATATCGCTGTTTTGATGTCATTAAATGCAACTCACGTGAAGAATAACTGAAACTACATTTGCAACAAGCTGAAAATGCCTCCACCTTCATATTGCACGATCACAAATACTAAGACAATTCAGAGAATGAAATTAAAAGAAATTAATTATATGCTAATGCCTTGATGGACCATGGCAAGTCCCTTCATAAGGATGCTATTTGTGTGGCATCAGCATCCTACAGAATCCCACTGAAGTGCATAATAAGCATGACACTATGTATAAGACAGCAACCGCACTGAGGAGCTCATAAGCAGATTGAATAAAAATATCAGTTGCAGACATGTGTCCAAGATCACTGCAAAAAACAAACAAACACAAAAAAAACCATGATCGTTAACTCTAATAGCCAAGCCAAAGTCTTAATGGAAAGACTTTTTTTTTTTTCTGAATAGAAGTGCAAACACCTGGCTGTTTGTGAGGCACATCATACAGCTCTCCAGAATTTGTCTCCATATAACAGAATTTACCACACATTAAACCTACCCACACAGCAGGAGATTTTTCTTGGTGGGCATAAACAGCAATTTTCTACGTAGCTGACAGGTGCGGTACTATACTAAGCAGAACCAAACAATGCAGGTTTGGGTGAGAAACAAGAACCACGTCTACACAGTTATTATGCTCAAACAACTTTTAACAGTTAGTTCTGAAACTCTCACTTTTTTCTTTTTTTTTTAAGTATGTTTTACCATAAAATAAATTCTCTTTCTTTTTATCCCTAGCTGTGTGCCTGCAAGAACATGTGCCGTGCCCTCACCATCTGCTCAGGGAAGTCAGGCAGTAGGCAGTAAACACTGCTTTTCCTGATTTACATTGCAAGTATAACAGGAGAGAACACGTAGTCACTATTTAGCTTCAGATACCTTATGTGTCCATCCATGGAGATAAGATCTCAGAGGTCAAATTTTCAGATTCTGCTTTATCAAAAAAAAGCAGAAAGAAAATTTCTTAGGTGCCGGTGTAGTCGTAGTGCTTACAGGAAACTTCAATGAGTAAATGTGAGAGTCCAAGTCACTTGTAAGGTGTATAAGGTATATAGGATATATAAGGATATATATAAGGATATAGCAGATCTAAAAACCAGTTCATGATGATCTAGCTTCTGATACAGACTTTCACATAACTACAGCACAAGGAGATGTTCATGATTCAAGACCTGATTACTGTGGACAGACATATGCCACAATGTGGAATCTGAGGACTCAAGTATTGACACAACATTCGCTGAAATTTAAAATTCAAGTACTTGAAATGAAGTTTTAAACACACTAATGAATTTTAAAACTAGAGATTTTACACAGGGACACTGGACAGTTCCAGCTGAAATGTGCATGAATCCATCTAAACAGAAAAAAGCAAACATCCCTTTGGAGTCAAACTTGATGTGTACACTGAAAATTGTATTTTATTTTTAATATATTAACAATATAGTACAACTAGAACAAAGTATAGCAATATAGTACAAGAGTAAAGCTTAATTTCATTTGGGCAACTTAACTCCAAATCTGTGATTTCATTGGTGGTGGTGACTGGTGATAACATCTAAAACCAGAACACAACCAGATATCTAGATGCTGCATTGCATTAATAAAGCTAGTAAGAACTTTCACATGTAGGACACTGATTTACAAAAGAAGCAAGAAAAATACTATGGATCCTAGGATACATTTATGCCTCAAATATATGAGGCAGCAACATCAGACCAATTTTGTCTAAAGCGCTGCATATATTGATATTTTTATACATGAAAAATATGGCAACTACTTTAAAATCTAGGGTAGAGATTACTACTATTAGAGATTAAGAAGTTACTATGGTTGATATGTATCATATCGTCCAGTCATAGACAGACATGCATGCTTTACTAAAAATCTACCATAACACATTAGTATTTGCGTATGGGAATAAAGGTATCATTCATTTATTCAACAAGTTGATCACATGTTTTATATCTGTAGTGATTAAATAAAAATTATTCAGTAGAAACAGTGACCACAGCTCTAAATGTGCACACGAAGTTCTAATAATATGAAAGTCAAGGGGAGGGGAGGTGTTTTATGTTCAAGTTAAATTTCCAAAATGGTTAATACTTGAAATATCCCTCCCATCAAAAGAGAATGATAATTTTAAGATAAACAAAATAAAAGTATAGTTAATTTAAAAGTAATGACTGGAATAACAATTACACAACTATAAAGTATCAGTCACCATGACAAATAGCATTCTTCATTAGGAAATTAAATAGGTTGACACTCTGGTCCTGCCACTCATTAACACTGCATGAACATTGACTTTTGTTTTTCCAAAAATTACTCCTTTACTCCCTACCCCTACCACACTTTCTGGAACAGAATAAGGACAAAAAAGTAGTGTAATACAATGCACTGTAAAGATTTTCTGTATAAAACATTACTAATTAAATTAAATTTGGAGAAATTTCAAGTGGAAATTAAAAAATTTTGTGATATCCTTGCTGAACATGCAGATTTCTAGGGGGTGCAGGTCTCAGTTTCATAAGCAAATGTGCTTTTCAGTTCAATGTAGAATATCCCACAGCTAATGCTGTAGTTCTAATTTCTTAATGGTATTAGAATGAGAGAGAAGAGAGTTGGTATTTTTAATGGGGTTGGGGGGTAGTTTTATTGTTGCTATGGTAACAAAAATCTTTTTTCCCTTCCTTTGTCATACCCTACAGTTGGCCAATTTTAAGCTTTCAGACTGGACAATCAAGCTTCCCCTCCCACGCATCAACAACTTGTAAAAAAAAAAAAAAAAAAAGAGGAAAAAAAAGGGCTGAAATCACATCAAAATAAATTTGCTTGAACCTAAGTACTTGTTAGGCTTTTACAGGGCAAACTATAACAGCTGATTAAATTACAGTAGGATGCATTTCCACAGTTTTCAGTAAATAAAAATTGTGATCCAAATAACCTCTAAAAAATTTATTTATCTTAAGGTTAAAAATAAAACAAACTGAACCATATGGGAGGGTTTCCAGTAGAGAGGAGGGTGAAGTCTTTTTTGTGCTGTCCTTTACATCCCATTCTGAGATCTCCCAAGAAATTTGAAGAGGCAAACTGCCAAGTCTGTTCTTCACTACAGAAAGTCTTACGGGTCTTAGTGAGCAGCAGTGTCCCCCCAGAGAACTGGGGTCTGACTCAAAATATCTCCAAATACAGTTACAAGGGGCCTTCTACACAAAAGCAGAATTTGTTATTAGCTACTGAAAACACCACTTTCTTTTCTTTCCCAGTATCAGACACAAATAAACTGGACACATCCAGTGAATGGCCACCGAGATAGTCAGGGTTGAGGTCTAGAGCACTTGCCCTGTGAGGAGAGGCTGGTGGAGCTGGGCTTGTTCAGCCTGGGAAAGAGATGGCTTTGGATGGAATCCTCCCACTTAGTGTTAGTCCTACTTCAATTCATTTAAGACATTTTTGAAAATGCCTTTTTTATTTACTTTTCTTCATAGTTTGTGGTAATAATTAGAATATTTTGCGTATTACATCGCAGTCTCCTCTTAATGAGTTCTGCTGTATTTTCTTCTGAACACTTCTTAAACATTGTTTTAAGAGAAAATTTAAGCTGTTGGCAAAAAACTGAAATCTTGCTGCCGAAGCACCCTTTCATCTGCATTGCAAAGTAGCAGCTAAGAACACCTCTACTTGTAAACAATATAGCAGAGGTATGGAAATCTCACAAGCTTCAGGATGAGGTTATTCTTCCATAAAATCCATGAACCTGAGCCCCAAGCACAGCTTTGTTCCACATTAATGTTCTCATTACTTCCACAGACTTACTAAATATTATGAAACGTTAGAAACATTATTTCAAAGTCTAAGTCTCTCTTCATGCTTGAAATTGTGTCCATTGTGCTTTACAACTGCAAACTCCTCATGATAGTTACATGAGATTTCAGTGATAAAATAGGCCTACGTATGAAGGAGCTGCTAGAATTCACATGCAGAAACATGGGACCAAGAGTCATGATACACCAGAAAACAGACTACTCCACAGATCATCTGAATTGTTTCTCTTTCAAGACCAAGAAAATATGACAGCTTGTTTGAATCAGATGTTGTGAAAAAAAAAATCCTATTTTTGAATTAAGAATATTTTAAATATGCTCAAAATTGATTATAACAACTGCTTTTGCCAAATACCATTCTGAAAATATCAAGAATATATTTAGATAAAAACTGGCATTGGAACACATTATTACTATAAAGCAAATAAGATAAAAAAAAGATATTCTAGGAGGAAGATCTTTACTGTTCTCCACTTAATGCTAGCTTGCCTGAAATGGTTATTAAACTGCCTATACAAAGTTACTCTTCTGTTCTAGCTACAGAAATTACTTTGATCCTTCTGTTGCAGTTTCTGTTGCATTGGGGTAATCACTCTGGATGACAGCTCTGCCATTGGTAGGGTGGACACGTAATGATGACAAACAACTATTTTCTCTGCTACCATGTAGGTCTCACAAAATACAACATGATCATATCTTGTATTGGCTGTATGTGCCATGCTTCTAAGTGTGATCAAGACAGACCAGCTGCCTGCCTAGATATTTGCTTTTCTCATCTTTTCACAGCAGTGATAGTTGAACAGAGCAGTAAGATATTGCCAGTGCTTTCCTGTCTTATTTTGTGTTTTATTTGTTGAAAAAGAATGGAGTTTCAAAATCTGACAAAACAAATCAGTTTGGTGGCTGTAACTCAGATCTCATTCAGGTAGCAACTGCATCAATAAAACCACCCAAATTCAGAAATGTGGTATTTTCCTTAGGAAACTGCGGTACGGTAAACAGAAGAAGCAGGTCTCTGCTCTCCCACTGAGGTTTCTTCACTTCACATCATTATAACACATCAATAAAGCTGTCTGAGCACCTGCCTGTTGTTATGGGCTATAAATCCGACAGTATTACCAACCACTCCAACTTCATTTTAGTAAAGGTCTGTTACTGATTAAATGTTCTATGTTTCAAGGAGTTGCACCTTCAGTCAAAGACATGTAGAAATAGCAAGGCTAACAAATCAGGCACGAAAAAGTATTAGAGGCAGTTTCTCAGGGTTCTTGAAAGTGCTTGTTTATGCTCTTTAGCATAACAGCACTGTTATGCTCACTGATATCCTCAAAATACATGAATGACCATAACTGGGAGACTGTAATCAGTGGGTGTTACGCTCTCCCAGCAGAACTCTTGCAAACTTTGAGCATATACCAGTAGTAAAGAAGGAAAAAACTCTACTGTGCCATGATACATTCTACACGTCTCATTTCTAGCTTCAATCTTTTTCAGATTTGAATTGCAGGACCAGTTTTGCAACTTATAAAGAACAATCTATGAGCAATCCCTTCCTTATGAACATACTTGAAAATTATTATGATATTACCTCTTAATTGTCACTTTAAGAAATTCATCAGACTGAATTTCTTAAGACTTTCACTGGTAATGGTTCCCAAATTATAGGTCATGCTTGAAACTCTTCTCCGAATTCATCTCAAAGTGTTTACATTCTCAAAAAAGCCTGGATATCTAATCTGGACATTAATACATATAACAGTTACACTGATGTTATACAGAAAAGCCATATCACATTCATGTTCTTACTTGACGTTTGTCTTCTGACCCAGTATCTATGGGATCAAGAGGCCACTTTCAACACAATCAAAAGCACCTGAGAAATCTGCATAAGATCATGTGAACACATGAAGCAGAATCAAACTAACTTTAAGTATTTCTTGCAAAAATTGAGAATCCAAACATTGTTTTAAATTTCCTGCTTCCTCTAATGTTGGAACACACAACACTCATCTAACCATTTACTCCTTCAAAAATTTGTGACTTTCTCATCTACTAAGGATCATCTAATTCTACTTACACTGTCAACTAACAAAAGTATATGACATGCATGATTCTCTTCCCTATTAAATTGTCTTTATTTATAAGTTTGACAGACTTTAAAGTGCCATGTCAAGTCTTTGCTATTAAAATAAAAAATTGTGAACAAATACGATGCTGTTGCCTGCCTGTGATATAATAAATATAAAGAGTGGAATGGAGGTAGAGCTGGTCTATCAAATACTGCTGATAAGTGGATTGCATTAAATTCTAGCATCTCCTCAGCAATTACTTCATGTGATCGTACAGATAGCTTTACCTTCACCTCATTTCAGTGAGGGTATGATAGTTTTTTATTTTTTCCCATTGCCTGTGCTATCTGGGGTTTGTATTCGTAAGGTTCCACTTCAATACCATTCAACTCAACTGCTATTTCCTCTCTCTCTGGTTTAATTTTTTAAATTTCATATGAAATCTCAGACACATATAGTGTTAATTACCTCTACCTTCACAGGATGTGTGTTGATGGCAAGGCAGTCAGTACCTACTGGATTACAGTTAGAATAGAATAGTTCAGTTGGACACTTGTGTTCTCCTTTAAAGCTTTTCTCTGATGGGGTCTCTTAGCAGAACTGTATGTAATTAACAAATGTCTCTGCAATACAAATATCTCCTGAACTTCAGTTCTGACTTAGCCTGACCTGCCACATTAATTGAATTAAAGTGGTTCCCTGGAAGGACATTGTTTATTGATGAGATGACCTAACCAAATGTTAGCTTGGCAGGTATCCATAGTCAATATGGAGCCATATAGAAATCTGGGAGTGGGGACAATCAGACTGAAATTTGCTTCCTGGTTCCTTTTGAAATTAGGCTACTTCAGCTCTTAAACCTTTTGACACATTCATAATACAATCCACGCTAAGGTTTGGTAGATATTCTGTCATTTAGGAGGCTGTATCTGAATTTCCTGAAAAACTACTGAATTCACCTGGTGAATATATACACCCATGCAGTCACTGATATTGCCAGAGACTCCTCTAAGAGAAAAGGTGCCTGTAATGAAAACAACAGTAGTGTAAGGGGTGATGCAATCAAGCTTGTAAGGTTGTTTTACTTTTGCTTTTTTTCTCCAGTCCTCTCAGGACAAGATACAGGGCTTAGGTGAAAGTACCAGGTGCATCCTGAAAAGTGTGCTTGTGTAAAGGAGGGTCTAGAAAGGTCTATCTCCTTTGACTACAGGATGCTGTTTCATGACAACACAATATAGCCCAGATAGATTAAAAAGTGTCTTTGCTTACGAAATTACAAGTTTCCTCATGTCTGGATGGAGACAGTAACAGAAACCCACAGACAAACACAAAAATGACTAACTCAAAAATATTAGCAAGTGGAATGTTCACAGCAAGGAACAAAGAAAGGACAATGAACCTGTACATCAAGCACCTAAGGTGATCACATACTAATCCAAAAAGTATTAGAAAGGTGTTCAGGCCTCAGATAGGACCTAGACACCTAGCACAGATTACAAAACCAAGCAGATTCAATGAACAGACTGTACGAGAGAAATTCTACAGAGCCTCCAAATAGGGCCTTGTGATAATGAAAAAATTTAATTAAATAGCTGGCTATTGGGAAAGGAACACTGTGTGAAACAGATTGATCAGCAACATATAGTGTCTTATGACAATTTTCTGATGTCTGTCTTATTTTATGACAATATTTGTACATAGCACAGGGGTGGAACCAGAGGAGGGCAGACAGTTTCTATGTTTGGGAACAAAAGAAAGCTGAGGAGTTTCAGACTTAGAACTAGATTTCATTTCTCAGAAAAAAAAAAAAAACTAAAATAAATAAAACAATGACGTGAGTAAGAGCTAGTGATTTCTTTCTATGACAAGATAAAAGGTTTTATGGAGATTTCGTATACTATCATTGAGTTCAGGGCTTTGATACTGCCTCATCTGATATGCTCATGAACAGGGGAGAAAGCACAGCCTGGATGAAAATAGATTAGCACAGAGGCAAAGCTGCTTAGAGAATGATTCTCGGAAAGTTATTACCAATGCCTTCTCATCAAAACGAAACAATACATCTATTGAAGTCCCCTATTGATTCCGGCCTACTCAGTGTTTTCATTAATGACGAGGATGCTGAAATATAGAACGTGACAGCCAGCTGGAAGGACATGCCTAGAGCTGAAAGTTATCTTGACACTGGGGACCAATGCTTTGAAAAACCAGACTGAACCAAATTGCCCTTAAATATGGACAGTGTTCTGAACTTAGAGCCAGTAACCTTCTACACAAACACAGCATGGAAAAAAACTGGTTTCACAGAAAAGGATTTGGAAGTTTTTATGGATCAGGAGCTAAACATAATTTTATGCTGCTATAAAAGCAGTGCACTACATATTTGGGATGTAACTGGTAATACTCAGCCTGTAAAAGGTAGGAAATTATCTTTTACTGTACTTATCAAGGTTAAAGCCTCACACAGAATAGTGCCAAATTTCAGGCATTTCAATGAAGATGAGGGTCAGCTGCGGATAGTCCAGAGGAAACAACAACAACAAAAAATAGAAACTAAAACTTGAGAAAAAGAGGAGAGAAAATTAGAAAAGAGTAAGACAAGGTTATGATAAGTTTCCAAATACTGAAAGAGCTGCTGCAAAGAGGATAGCATGAATCAATTTTCCATGCCTAGGGATTACATGACTGACGGTAACAGACTTAAACTGCATGAAAAGGAAGAACCAAGTTAGTCCTAAGGAAAAAAAATCTAACCATGTGGAAAATAATACATTAAAATATAATATGGAAATTGGGATGGCTCTATCCCTGGAATAAGTCCCTTCAGAGGGACTTTGGCAGGCCACAGACACGGGCTGACAGAGACCTAATGAAGTCTGACAAGGGCAAATGCAATGTCCTGCCACTGGGATGGAGGAACCCATGCCAACTGCATATGGGGCTGCATTAGCAAAGTGACAGCCAGCACATTGAGGAAAGTGATTATTTCCTTGCTGTATTTCCCTGCTCTACAGCAGGGAAATAATCCCTCTACAACAGTGACACTCTACTGTAGTCCAGGTGTACTTCTTGTATAAGACATGCTGATGTACTGAAGTGAGTCAAATACGACTTGGTACCTGGAGCACATGATGT
Source organism: Anseranas semipalmata (assembly GCA_013399115.1). NCBI lineage: Eukaryota > Metazoa > Chordata > Aves > Anseriformes > Anseranatidae > Anseranas > Anseranas semipalmata. The sequence goes on from VXAA01005072.1 coordinate 385,441, forward strand.
ACAAGGAGAGGTGGATAACTGGGGTTGCTCAGTCTTCAGAAGAGAAGGCTAATGGGGCATCTCACTGCTGCCTTCACTGCCTCGTGGGAGGGCGTCAAGAAGAGAGCCAGACCCTCCTCAGCAGCACACAGGAACAGATGAAAGGAAATGAACACAAACCACAACAAGGGTAATCTGCTTTGAAGTAAGGGAGAAGAAAAATTCACCATGGGCATTGTCAAACATTGCAACTGGTTGCCCAGAGAAGTTGCAATATCTCTAACTTTGGATATTTTCAAAGCCTGGGTGAACAAAGCCTTCAACCACTGAATCTAAGCTGGCCATATTGAGGAGCTGTTGCACTAGATGACCTCCACAGGTTCCTGCCAGGCAATTCCATGGTTTCAAGTCCTCCTGAAATAGCATTTATCAGGAATGACAAAAGCATACCTGACATATCTTATGTCATGAGGGTGACTACATTACCTGGAACAATTCTGTCAGCAATATGATGCTATAATTTTCCACCTTGCAGTGGTATTTTGAGGATTTATCAGCTGTGAGATTCTCAAACACTAAGCAAGCAATTTCACAGAATGACAGAATAGCTGAAATTGGAAAGGACCTCTGGAGATCATCCAAGTCCAACCCCTGGCTCAAAACACAGCAGTTTACTGTTTACAGTTACTCAACTACAGCGGTTTACTCAGGACTGTGTATGTCTGGTCCTTAGTATTTGGAATATCTCCAAGGATGAAGGTAGTATCAAGAACAGATGACTGCTGGTAACCAGTTTAGCCTCCTGTTTTGCAAGTTCAGATCTCACAGGGCCAGCCAAGTTTGCATAGCACATATTCCTACCAGACCCACAGGCATTTGAAGATGCCAAATAAAAGTGTTACTGGAACTGTGAACCTACCTATAAGCCAGGAAAATGCTTGCAACAGCCTTGATTCATTTTTACTTTTTTATATTTATCATCATCACTTGCAATAATAATCCAGGGAATTTGCTAGCTTTCCTCGGCACAGCTGGAAAATCTATCTCAATTTTGCCTAACACCACTCCTTTCCCATGTACTCTGCATGCAGTTATTTGTCATAAACAAATAAATTAGCCTTAACAGTTATGAGTACACAGACTGCTTTCAATTAGAGGTGGCACCTTCAGACCCTGTTCACTCAGCAGCAGAGGACAGGCAAATATTTCTGTTATTGAACTCCTTGGCACTGTCTTGCTTGGGGATATTTATTTTAATAAACACAAGGTCGTTATGCTAGCATGAGGACACCACAGGTTCCCCCTAAGTGTTACTCTTTGATTACATGTTATCCATCTTGCTTTTGTATCTCTGGCTGAATTTTGTCAGCCTCAACTGAGCAGCTCCTGTTAAAATTAGAAAAAAACCTCAAGGGAGGCCATTCTCATAAACAGAAGACTGTAATTCCGGACAGTTAGCAGACAGCTCCATATGCAGTAACAGCTCCAGCTACCTTTCTGCTGCTTGCACTATCAAGCACCTGTCACCTCACAGTACGCTGCAAGAGTTACATCTAAGTCTGCATACTAAGGACAAGGTTGCCAATGTCTTATTCACTTTTTTTTTTTTTTTTTTTA
>VXAA01005072.1:387051-426383 GCA_013399115.1 Anseranas semipalmata
TTACATAAAATGAAATGTAGAAATAGAGATGATAGTCATTAAGGAGCCTTTCTTTTTCTTTCTTTCTTTTTTTAAACAGATGGAAATGTTAGAATAACATTCTAAATCGAGAATGAACAATTACATACTATTTTAAATGCTCCTCTTTCAGTAGACTGATTATTAGACCAGCCAATGACACTTAGTTTTATGTTTAGGTCCACTGCCACTACCATTAAGCACCAATTTGCTACAGTGCAGAACTACAAAAGCAGTATGATGAAAACTCATGTACAGTCCTAAAAAACTTTACAAGAAATATCACTGTACCCCAGTGAAAATGGTCTCATTGTTCCTTTCCTATGCCAATGAATGGAGAACTAAAGGTTCTTAAAAATATCTCAGAAAGTTGGGATGTCCTCTATCAGTGGTGAAACAACCAAATAGACTTTTTCAATATTTGGAACAAAAAAGGAAGAAAATAAATATATCATTAAGAAGAAACACAAACAAACAACATTCCCAAGCCTTCAATTCCATTAACAAATCACTTAAAGATTGAGCTTTTTCTGAATGCAAATATACAGACCACACACTATCACTCTGTAGGTTACAAAATATAAAGGAAGCCTTGTTATTAGGTTAGTATATTAAATTATATTGACCTAACAGATAAAGGCAGTGACTGCCTTCACCTGTGTATTGTATGCCACAAAGCACAACAGTGCTGTTCAGTTAGTAATAATATGCAGGGAGAATACTGCTACTACTGAGAAAAAGACCTTTTCTTTTTTAATGACTAACCCAAGGAAGGTTTGGAGAAGAAATTTTTTCAAGCTGAACAACTGTAGCACAACATATGGCTATCTTCCTGTTTTACAGTCACTTAGCACTGTAGTGGTTTAAAAGAAATTATAGAAAAAGATGGTTTATTTTTTTCCTTTTTTAATACTTGGATTAGTAATCAGAATATTTTTTCTATAATCAGAATGAAGCTTTTAATATTCTTAGAAAATATGTATACCTTAACTGCATCTGGGACCTACTGTTGCTTATGTGGACATTTTGGAAATCATGTAGATACTGTCTGTTTCTTCAGGCTCAGAGAATGGTAAAAATCTTCTCAGTCACAGCAATGTACAAGAATGCAAACACATTTATGCTCCCTACAAAAATGGACAATAATTTGGCTGCTGCCAAAAGCGATTAATCTTCCTGCTTTCCTGCTAACTCTACTATTTATAAAAACGAAAAAAAAAAAAGTGTAATTCGGGAAACATTTTTAACTATCATTCACTTTCAGACTGCCAAACGCTAGGGAAATATATTTTCTTTGTTAGTAATGAAATCCAGAATATCTGCTTTCTTAAACATTTTCTAGTTCTTTTGCTTCCTCAAGATAAATAACTTGCCCTGTACTTTCGGTGAAGACAGGCAACCAAACTCCCATTTTCAAATCCCATAATTTTTGCCATACACCCAGCTCAAAACCAGAGTCGTTTTATGCCTGGAAGACTGGATGAAAATGGACAATTCAGTCACAGAAAGCTTCTTGGTGCTCTGTGCTGAAAAGCTACTTATACAAACAGGTTTAAGTGCATTTCTTTCAATACTGAACATGCCCATTTAACTATGCTTTCTGGAATATTTCACAGTGCCCAGAGCATCATCCAGAACAAATGCAAGCCTGTGGTGTTTGCCATCAATTACTGCTTCCACCTGGTATGTCTGGTACACTGATTTAGGTCACTTTCTGAACTTAGAGCACCCTAGGTACAAATTGTCCTCTCAGTAACCCCAACCACATAAATTGCTTTGCAGTTTGCTTTATTAAAATCTCCTTTATTATCGGTTGTGAATTTTCCTCTGTGTCTGAAAATATTCATTATTAAAAATCTCTTCTGAGTCACTCTTACACCATATGTAAAGCAAAATTGTCTTAGCATTTCGTGGCTTGTTGTGCCAATTTTGTACACACTCCATCTCCACTACATATCATTATGCACATCCAGATACATTCAATTTTTTTTTTTGTCCTTACAGTTCCCCCAGGTCATTCAACTTTTGTTGTTTTGTAAAACAAATCCTAGAAGAACTAAAAAATAATAATAAAAAGAATAAAAAAGGAGGAAGTGGTTATGTCAACACTCAGTTTTTAGATGTAAGCATATCTCTTCCTTCGTTTGCAATAGGCTTTACTACAGATCATCACTACACACATGTTGAACCTGCCTGGAAACAGATAACCTTCTGGCAGACATGCTGCTTGGCATCTGAAAGTCCCACAGATGTATTTGTCCTTCAGCAAAGAAGTGTCCTACCTCAAGTTCTGATTATTCTTTATGGGGAGGGGAGAAGAGGAGGGAAGGAGAGCATTACTAATTCTTTTTGAACTGCTGTACTACAAAAAGACAACCCAGAAGCTTACATTAACCAGGATTAAAAAGTAGAATGAAATGTTGAACTGTTCTATGTCTGTTCTTATGAACTGTTCAATAAAGCATTGAATAATACATTTTCAATGCAGTAATAACCTATTAAACCACTTAATATTGTAAACTAGAAAAAAAAAAAAAAGCTTGCTTAATGTTTAGACCTCAAGCTTAAACTGTGGGCTTCATTTCTGATGATGCCGCTGTTGAAGTGCATCTCTCTCTGCAGTGAAAGTTTCCATCTCAAAAAGCAATGCAATGCCTTATTTCTTCCATCCTCCTCCTATTATATACTATCACTCAGTCTTAACTAATGTCCATGCTCAAAGATATCATGACTTTGCTTTGAGTAGATTTGCCCCAGGGATTAATTTAACCAAATTTGGAAAAGACTTTAATATCATCAAGCACTAGGTGTTGCACAAGGAGAGGGAGGGAGGCACCTATTGTTTAATACAAGTTAGAGATTTAATAAAGAAATCCTGTGAGTAATCACATACACTGCTGTGCATTTTCATTTAATAGCTCCAAAAGTAATTATTATGTAGCTACCTCAGTGTTTTGGAAAACATAACATGCAGCTATTTTGTGATTGCATGTTATTTTTTCATATCAACCTTGGCACTTCAAGAGGCCTTAAAATATAACGAAAACATCAGAGATCCTGTGATTAAGCTGACGAGAAGCTTGTGCTTTCAAATTTCGGCATTCAGCTACATCATTTAATAGCTCTTCAGAAAATTTTAGATTAAAAGACATTTAATAATAATTATTTAATCAATCAGCAAAATGAACCATTCCCATTTCCTTTATAAGGCACATTATTACACTCAGGCATCAACAAGAACCTCTTTTTGTGTTGCTCTATAAAGCACACTATAAATGTCAATGCAATAAACAAAACATCGGCCTGAAGGTGTTCCACGAGAGGGGAAGCTGAAGTACCAGCCCATTCCTAAAAACAAGGAAGCAAGGCTCGAGCAAACTGCTTATGCTTTATGCCTTTCACAGCTCTTCCACACAAAAGATGCACAGAATTATTTGAGGACACAGTGCACACTGCGGGAAAAAAAAGCTCAAAACTAGGATTTCACTAAAAAATCTGGATGATACATACATGCTGTCATAAATACACACAAAAAGATTTATCTAGTCCAAATACTTTTTTCTAAATTACATCTACCTATGTCTAATTATACTTAAGTCTATGCTAAAAAAAAATAGAAAAACTACACTAATTTTGAATAACATTGTTCAGGACCTGAAAACAATCTAGCAAAAGAAATGTTGCATGGAGCTTGAATTAACTTCCTTTGTTCCTAGGTACACAACTTCTACACCAAGACCTACTTCAGGCATTACCACAACCCAAAATAAAAACAGCAGCCACAAATTCTCAACCCAGTATGATATTTTATCATGAATTATCAGCAGCATTAAAACTTAAGGCTTTCAAGCACTGAAGTACAGACCTTTGGAAGACACTAAGTAAATTACTTGAATAACTTGGAACTGCAAGACACTAATGCATTAACACAGAACCTAAGTATCATAGAACATTGTTTAAATCTATTTGCTTGGTACCAGCTGGAGAAAAGTTCTCTCTCTCTCTCTAAAATGTGGACAGCAGATGAACAGTATGAACTTCATTTTATTTCCACCGATGCACTCTTTTCAACCAGCAGGATAGGCAGTAGAAGCAAGTACCTCAACACTGTTATCAGGCAAGTGTTACAGAGCAATTCACCTGCTACAGTGATCTATCCTTCTTGGGCCTTCTAAGTCTCTTCCAGAGTATTGTGAAGTAGAAATGACCTCTCCAGCCCCACAGAACAACTGTCAAAAGGTCTACAGATTTCACACAGGATATTATCTGTCTGTAACAGAGCAGAAAATTTACTCAGGTATCAGCAATCCCCTGGCTGGCATCCTAACCCCTGGACAAACTCTCCATGACAGCAGAAACATCACAGTTGTTCAATGAACCAGACAACAAAGGGTGAACACCCCAAACATTTTGCAACTGCACTTAAACATCCTTTGCCTTTTTGTGAATCATGAAGACAGTGACCCTTCAACTTCATAAAGGCACACTTCTGTTCTGTGGAGCATCCTGAGAGACAGGAACGTATGTGCAGATGTGTGTGGTTGTCTTCACCCGCTCTGTGAGAAAAATGACTCCTCTATAGACTGTAGATGTTTGGATTTTTCCTCTTCCCTGGCATCAGCAAACTTGGTTAAAACTATAAATCAAATGTCACCTCCTCATTATGGGTAAGGTAACTCCATTTTGGCACACAGGTAGAAATATGCTAAGACACCATGAGATGAAATGTCTTTATTTAGCTTACACATGGTATAGATAGCTTCCTAATAGCTTACTGTTTGCAAAGTTAATCAATTTTACTTTCCTTTTTTTAAAAATTATTCTCTCATACAATTATTGAAATGAATTGAAGCAAATGTCCTTCTGCACGTCAGAAAAGAGGACTGATATAATAGGACTGTAAGTGACATGGTTTAATGGAGGGCTTGGTAGTGTTAGGTTACAGGTTGGACTGGATGATCTTAGAGGTCTTTTCCAACCTAAATGATTCTGTGATTCTGTAATGCCACCAAGTAAAACTGAATCCTAAACCCTTATGTTTTTGCTGTCATTATAGCTAGTTTCCCAGTGAAAACAGCCAATACTGAAATTTCCCACCTACAGCTCAGACATATACAACATACACAGGACGGGTTACAAAAATGTATGGAAAGGAATAAAATACATTAATCATATAGTATATGATTACTTCTTGAAAAAAAATAAGACATTTAACCTGTAGAGTAGCAAGGACAAACATCTGTCAGTATTAGATCTTTAAGACTGGATCAATAAAGAAAAACTTGATGTATTTTTACCTGTACACTTGGTTCCACACACTGAGAAGCTAAATCTTCACGCCTTCTATACACTTACTTTTAGTAACCTCTCTAAACAGCTTAATCTACAGCCCTGGAAGTCAGTAAGACTCTCCTAGTAAAGGAAAGATAACCTCATATTTTGGCACACACTATTCACAAGTGTACAATAAAGTCATTACAATGCAACACTAAACCTTAGACACATAAACAAGTTAAAAAGACTAAACTTCCCTGAAACCACTGTGAATTTCCCTTCTGTATACGTTCAATTATTATTAACTCTAATTACATTACTGTCTTAAAATGCTCTTTGGGGAGACCTTCCTCTGTTATCAGCAGTTCTGAAAGTAACTGAAAATACTGTGTGGATGTTTATTTGTGAAGCACTTGATGCGGTTATCCTGTTGCTACAGGCAACAAGGCCTGTCTCTTTGATGGAGCTTGCTTTTAAATGGTTGCTAAATTTCACTTCTGCTTGCACTTCACACCAAGCTGCACTCTGCTTTCTAAAAGCTGATGCATTTCTACAACAATCGGTTATTAATAAGAAATCTTCATACTACACCTCCAAAGGATGTAGCAAAGAATATGCGATCCAAAAAGAGGGGGAGCAAGGCAAAAGAAATTTTGCATTTCCCACGTTTTGGCATCCTGTAAAAAGTACAAAGCAGAACTGAAATAGCTTCTCATGATGGAACATGGACTATTTTTCTTGAGATGCTTCTCTTCATCTCAGCACTTCTCTGTAAAAATGTGGATCCCTAATATTTGAGCTGAAATGTTTACTGGATCATCTGGAGAAGCTATTAAATCCTTAAAACCTTAAAATTCACTTGACAGACAACAGGGAGTTCTCTAGGATTCAGGTCAATGGTTAAAGACATCACTGTCATCTCATAACAGGTGATAATTCTATATAAAGTTTATTAGAGAATCCCACAGAAACCAGTAAATATTATTAGATTTTTAATATTTATAGAGTCCTGATGGTATCATTTGTGTTGAATTCTAAGATTCTCAGAAAGACAATGACCCAATCTAAAGGTTGGAAAAGTCAATGAAAAAGCATATTTAAAGAGTTGAACTTTTACCTTAATAACTTAAGTTTTAAACCTACGAATAAGCAGTATCTTCAATTTAAACCAGACCTTATTTCAAAATGGTCTCCCCTCCTAGAACATTATGAACAATCTCACATTTGATTTTAAATATTTGAAGTTTTCAAGGTGATAAGATCATTCCTAAGCAGTTAGTCTGTCACAGCTGAATTGACAAAGTTGCTAATTAGTAGAGAAGAAAGAATCTTGGTGCTCGAGATTCAAGCTACTTGAAGGTTTGAAAAACAATACATACTGTAATACAAATAACGGCTTACAGAGCTTTAGATTTACTATGTTCTTTCCACAGCTACTGCCTGAAAACACTGCCAAAGGTAGAAATAAGAAACTTAGAACTTACTGGATACCAGGTAGCCTGTATCTATGTGCCCATTCAATTTCCACTATTCATCTTCCAAAGATTAATTTTGTAGCCATAATTTTTAAATAATTATCCATACTAGAAAACAAAAGAGCAAAGCAATCAGATCTTTTATAAGATCTCAGATTCCTACAGCTACTGCAGGAATAATAGAAGAATGTAAGAACAAGAGTCTTCATTACTTCCACAGGGGATTGCAGTTTGCTAAATCCTTTTAAAAATCCATCAGGTATATAAAATAACTAGCACCTAACTCATTCTGAGTTTGAAGGTCAGGCCCAATTGGATGTGTGCAGAACTTCTGGCTATCCTGATGAATTTTTGTTCTGTTTTGTTTCTAAGATCCAATGCCTGTTAAAAAAAAAACAATAAGGCACAAACCAATGTTCAAGTAGTGTCATCTACAGGTGATGATACTCAGGGCCAGAAAAATAACTCTGACAGGTCTGAACATCACTGTTAAGTACACAAGCACATTGTCTCCAAAATAAAACAACGGGTAATAAGTCTCTGATTTTGGCGGGGGTGGTTTGTTTATTTTGCTTTTTAATATTTGTGCTGAATGGATTGGAACGTGACTGGGGATTTCCACTCTGATGCCATAGAATCGATGCATCTCAGATCTTCTTTTGATTTCACCAACATTATATTTGTTACAAATTACTTACAGTAATAACTAATAAGCTTTGGCTTGCCATCCATCCTTCTCTCAGAAAAAAATATTTTATGAATATGCTAAAGATTAAAAATATTTTCAAAGAAATTCCTAGGAAAATATGCTGTAAAAATAAACTCTTTCTTGAAAAACATGCCAACAATGCATAGTAGCTCACATTTGAGATAGTGCCATCTGGAGAGGATCCCTCCAGTAGAGCCCAGTTGCAACCCAAGGACGCAATGCTAATGTTTCACAGATGCCCCAGTACACCTCTTAGCTCCCTGCACTGATAATCCACTGGGAAATAATCCTGTACATCCAGAGAAAGACTAGGTCAAGGTTTAGACCTGCTGATCCTCCTCACAGGAATATTTTATTTCCTTGACATGATTGAGTTTATGTGTCCTGACGAATTTCACAACTGTAGAACTTATCAAAAATGAAGAAATAAAAGTATTACAGATTTGTCTAATTTAGGCAGTTAGAAGTTATGAGGCAGGTTTCAAAATGCCTTGAAATTAATGAGCTGAGAGGAAGGGAGAAGGCACGGTAACTCTTCAGTCAGCTCCACCTTCATCTTGTGGAATAACAACCTCACACACATCTGAAAGTTGAATAGTAGCTCACATCCAACTGTTACGAAAAGACAAACCTACCACCCAAACTGAACTGCCATTAGTTAGAAGTAGGATAATAGTGCTCATAACCTTCTTACCAGCCTCCCCTAACAACAGCTAGATAATCAACACAACAAAGTTAAAACGCCATATAACAGTAGCAGAGGACACTTAACTGTGAGCACAAAATCCAATGAAGCAATGAGGACAGGTGAAATGCACAATACAAAATCAGAGAGATGTTATCCAAGGAGAAGTAGGAATGCTTGAGCTTCAACTCATATTCACTCAGTAACTGACCTTCACTATGTGAAATGTTCCTGATATTAATTAGCAAGGCTACAAAACAGTCTTTATAATGTGTGGGAATACTGTTCTTATTTTACACTGGGAAAACTGAGACGTAACAGGTTAGCATCTGACTATAGTAATATCAGAATATCAGCTTTCTTGTGCTGTTACTACTTAATATTTGTTAGCAAGCCCTTGATTATACATAGATTTTAAAGGATATATATGCATAGTTTAAGTGGGGTAATCAGAAAAAGCAAGGTGATCTTCCGGACTGTGAATTTTATATAAAGTTGAATGTGAAGATCCCTTCCCCTAGCCTGCAGAAGGAAGTATGCATGAACTACAGAAATTCAATGAAAACATTAATACATGCTATTAAACTTCAAGTTAGTAAAGCTGCAGATGAGAGTTCTAACTGCTTATGGAAGAGGAACGATCATACATTTAAAACATGCCATGTAAAGAGGCAACCCGATTTAAAAAAACAACAACCTGATCTTAAAACAAAACAAAACAAAACAAGGAGCAAGGTAAAGGGGAGAGTGAAAGCTTTTATAGCAAGAGGTATAAATCACAGCAAGGACAGGATGACATCAGTGATGCTACGGACAACCTGAATGAAGGGTGCCCAGATGGCTTTGAGGTAAATACGAGTTCATTTCTGGCCACATAAGCTTACTTATCAATAGTAAGGCAGGGAGTAAGCCTACTGCACATCCATCGTTCACATTTCTCCATTTCATTATAGATTGAAAATGCACTTACAATATGTCAAGCTGAAAAAGCTCTTGGCATGAACCAGAGAGGAAAACCTATAAAAGATCAGACATAAGGAAATGCAAAAAACATATAGAACGGGTGAAGTGGCCGTTTCTACCAAGTGCTTGGTAGAATGCACCATTCTGAAAAAAAACAATGCAGATATATACACACACACAATTTCCAATTTCCTTATTATTGTTGAAAACTAAAATATTTGAAAAAAAGCTTCATCCCTCCCTATTATCCATCTAAGAGAAGGACAAATGTACAGACAAAACGACAGCGCTCTAGAGTATTTATTCTGTTTTTGCTTCCTTGCCTTTTATTTTCCCAAGAATTATCATGTGTACACTTACATAATGCAAGACTTTATGCAAATTAGAAGAGAATAGTCTATCAAAGAGGAATAAGGTCAATTTTCTGGATTGGTCAGCAAAATCCCAAACTCTCAAATTAAATTCAGAAACAGTAAAAACAATTGAATACAAAGATATCTTAATAAACAAAGGAAATGTTTCTCCACATTTTGGAATTTTACATTAACTTTTCTTTAAGCAGCTAGAACCAAGAGATCTTATCCTTTCTCACAAACTTCTGCACCCACGGCGAGCCAACACACAATGATTTTATGTAAGTCATAACATAGAACTATCATCCTCCTTTACCCTTTTCTTTATAGAACAAATATAATTTTAGTATTTTTTTTTTTAGTATTTGGAGAGAAACTCTTTATCAGGGAGTGTAGTGATAGGACAAGTGGTAATGAGGACAGTGAGGCACTGAAACAGGCTGCCCACAGAAACTGTGGAACACTTCCCCATCCCTGGTAGTGTTCAAGGCCAGGTTGGACGGGGCTTTGAGCAACCTGGTCTAGTGGGAGGCATCCCTGCCCATGGCAGGGGGTTTGGAACTAGATGAGCTTTACTGGTCCTTCCAACCCAAACCATTCTATGATTCTTGTCTCAACGTGGATATTTTCATTTCTTTGATACAAGATTTGTTAAGCTCTTACAAGGTTTTCCTTCCCATTCCGAGTGAGTGTGTAAGAGGAAGATGACAAAAACAGAATTGGAAAGAAAACAGATCACTGTTTTTTACACAAGCACATACAGCATCAATGAAGTGAGAGAACTATAGCCTTAAAGAAAGAAAATCAAAGGAAGAAATATCATGATTTGCAGAAAGACAGTTGCACAAAAATATTTTTTCTTCCACAAGGACTTGATCCTGTGCTCAGCAAAACTGAAAATGCAGAGCCCACAATCATTCTGGAAGGATTAAGGATTCTGGGTGAAACCTGTAGTCACAAGGAGAAGACCTAGAAGAGGAAGAACATATTGCAAAGCTAAGCACTAGAGACCAGTAAGCTAATATTGACCATCTGGGACACGAGGACACAGCCATCTGTCAAGTTTTCTGGAGGGGAAGCAGAATGACTGGTGCTCTCTTCCCAGTCCATCTGTGGCATAGGCACCTGCGCATGAGCCAGGTAAGACACAAGACACGATTTTTATATGCATGTTGCAGTTCATTAAATGACCTGTTCATAATCAATCTTATTACTGTGAAAAGTAATTTTACTTAATGAGTGCAGCAATATTTTTTCAAGGCTTATTTCAAATTAATCTGAGGAAATCAAAGGAAGACTTCCAACTTTTCTTACTTTGCTTTTTTTCTAACCTCAGACACATTTGGTCCAAGATAGTTTTTATGCAGAGGAAGAAAATTAAGATTGCAACCAATGATGCATTTTAATATGCAATACCCCACGTGCTCATGGAAAAAACATTTCTCTTATATAACATATAAGAGAATAACATCACTTCCCTACAAGAATTGTTGAAAACAAAACAGTTTCCATCAGCAAATTCAGTATTTTGCAGGAATGCATTGTTGTGGGCAGAATTTCACACAGAACAATGTTCAAATGAATGACTACATATTCTCATTTAATTTCAATAATGTTAAAATATTGTTTTGATAAGGTAGATATCAAGCCTTAATGTCTTCCCTGTAATACCTCTGACATTATAGATATTTGAATTGTATGCACTAAGAGAAATGTTTCAATATTTTCAAAAGAAATTCTTTAAAAAACAAGAACCTCAGCTTTTCATCCCATCTTGGAACTGAAACAAACTGACAGTTTGGGGGGAATTCCCATCGGAAATATAATTCAAAGTTGTTTTAACTTCAGCAGGCTGTTTGTGGATAAATGCATTACACACCGAGAAACCTAAGAAAATGATTGTGAGCTATACAAGTGTCAAACATGGGTCTTTCAGTACTTTTGCAGCCTCTAACACACTTTTCACCTTCGGTAGTGGTCTGTATCAAACAATGTCAAGATGCATTCAATAAGAAATTGTATCATATGTACTGCAAGACAAGTTTCTGATATATGTTAGGGTTTTTTTTGGCATGCATCGCTCACTGTTTTCATATTTAACTCATAGTCTTTTACATGTATAGGTATTACATTGCTGAAGCTCTGTAGTAGATGAAACTCACACTTGCATTTTCAGGAATAGTTAGGAGAGCATATTTACAGTGCCTAATATTACATAGTGAAGTTAGGAGACTAGTCTCCTTTGGGTCCCTCACAGTGAGCAAGAGCCTTCTTCAGAGAACAACTCAGACCTCCTCCATCAGGTTTCTGCTCAGTCACCAGCTGAAAGATCCTCTTTCTCCTCTTAGGTATAGGGGACTTCTCAGATACTAAACTAACGTCTTTAAGAACTGAATGCTCTGACTTAAAGCAAACAGCAGCAAATATCCTTTCCTTTCTGCCAGTTCAAATGTTCAATTTCCCATAAAAGAAACAGACAGAAAAATTGGAAGCCAAGACTCAGGAGACAGACAATACCAGAGTTAAGAAACCCTCATCCACTCCAGCAGGATCAGGAGCCCACTGCCAAGTCATATTTTCAAGTTCGCCATTGATTAGCTATGACATAGAGGACAACTCCTTTAAATTCTCTAAACCTGACTCGTTTTGTTTCTCCATCTGTACATGGACAGTTTTGTTTTCAGGTTATATCCATCACTACAATAATACATATGAAGTACACCTGGGTGGTGTTCAGGCTAATTGCTTAATAATTGTAAAGCACCTTCAGGATGTGAAGTGCACATTAAGTACTGCAAGCTCTTACATCTTTTAAAAAGAAAGTTACTAGTGCTTGCAAAAGCAAAAATAACTCCATGTAATTAAACGACTCAGACCCCTGCTAACTCTGCAGCATACAAGTCTGTATACCAGTCAGAATCCAGTACACTCAGGTCCAATCCTGCTGAGCTGTCCTCATTACAACAGGGCAAACAAACATGTTTTCTTTATGTTCTCTCGATAATTACATTTGCTCTGCCTCACTGAGGATCTCCTGCTAGCAATGAAAAGCGTGAAGTCTTTCAATGGGTCAATCTCTGGCTGTTTTATTTTCATTTCAAACATAGCAGACACTTCCTTTTTTAACTTCCAAAGCAACAACCAGCGTTGCTTCCCCTCTAAAGGCTGTTCAGTGACAACAAGCCAAATTTCATATCAACTGCAAGCTCAGCAAGCAATTAATCCTACTTTACCAATAAGCACAAAGTAAAATATGCTTTTCCTAAGACTTCAGATATTCTGCAACGATTATTACACCCAGAAGAGCTTGGAAGGTTCATAAAAGTTAGTGCACGCATTTATTTTTTCTCTTGATCAATCAGCTGTATAACTTTCCTTCAGAAGCTGGTTGACTCAAAAGATTAAGATCTATCTCTTGCAATGGATATAAAAATAGATCCTTAACATGAGATATATGGGCTTAAAACAAATTCCACTAACTCCAAATGTTGTAACTGACTAGTAGCTCTGAAAATCAGAGTAAGTTGTCAATGAAAGGACAATACTTCCAAGTATACAATTTATCTGAGCAGTTTTTCAAATGTTAAAAACTACAGGTTAGAGAACAAATAGTCCATCTTCAGCTCATGCAGAGGGCTGGACTGGAGGAGAGCAACCTGAGTTTGCCAAGACCTGGAATTTGTTCCACAGGTGATTCCTAATATTATTACACAACCCTACTATGCAACAAACCAGAACTATTGTAAAAACAAAAAAGTAGCATAAAACAGTTCTACAGAATACATGATGAATTTGTCAAAACATCTATTTCTAAAGCAAATTCCTTTTTTCCATTTCATTCCATTTCAATTCTCTGAAGAAATTTTGTGGATGTTAACACGTTTTCAAAACATATTTTTAGTTAGAAATGAAAAAAAAATCCTACAAAACCCTTGAGAAGACTTGCAAATTGCGTTGTCTCATACTGCACAGGGCAAAGTATAATTTATAAAAACTGCAATGCCCAAACCCTCCTCACGAAGGAATGAAAGGGGACTCTGCCACCAGCTTCACACAGAGCAGTCAGATACTCACTAAGAGATCTGTGGGAGGATGAAGTGGAAGAGAGAGATTCACAAGAATGGGTTCATCTCTTTTCTTTTCAGGTGCCCATTTTTATACCACAGAATAATGAGCATAGCTGTCTTTGCACAAGTGGGATGGAAAAATAAATCCCAAGACAGTACATGAATTATTTGAAACTATATATTTAAAGTGAAAATAGATAAACCTAACACTTAGATATTCTTACTGAGCTCCCCACTGGGACACTGTTGGGATCCTCCCAGCAGCAATCTTGCAGCTGAAGAAGGGAAAGTTCATTGCAAGATAAAATGTAAAACTTGCAGAGAGAAGACAAGGAGGATTTTCGAAAACACACTCAAAGGAAGGTAAGACAAACTGAATAGTAATGTCATCTCATTACTTCCTGTAAAAGTTAGTGGGGTTCCAGTTTGTTTAAACAATATCTGAACATTTATATCATAGCCTTTTAGTGCAGCTTAATATGATCCAATTTACTTGAATCCTTGCCCGTTCGATGTCTTTTCTAGACAGTTCCAGGAACTGAGCCTCACCTTAGATTCCAGTGGTCACACATCAGCTGTGGGATGAGCATCACTGAAGGCACAAACTGTGCAAGAGCACTGACATAAATTAAAGCTTCCCTACCAGCATTAGCCACTTAAGGCTCATCTTGTATGCTTACAACAAGCGAAGTCTGGCTTTGAAAAGCGATAAGGTAATACATCTCAAATCAATTTTTACATAAGTAGCTATGCACAGAATAATCCATCTTTGTTCCCCCATTGCAGGCAGAGGGGGATTGCAAGGCATGGTAAAAACATCTCTGCCCACCAAGTCTTTGGCATCACATCAGCAAAGAAAGTTCTCACTACCACAGTCACACGTTTGACCTTGGGAAAAGCTTAGTGTTGACTCATACCAAAGGGATTAGTAAATGCACCATTTTTCCAACACGGTTTTCAATTACTTTGATGAGCAATTAAAATGCTAATTAAAAAACAATCCAAAACTCAGTACTCAGAAGGTTATGAAATAATAAGCTCTTCTACAGTCGCTGCAACTGGAAGCA
Source organism: Anseranas semipalmata (assembly GCA_013399115.1). Classification (NCBI taxonomy): domain Eukaryota; kingdom Metazoa; phylum Chordata; class Aves; order Anseriformes; family Anseranatidae; genus Anseranas; species Anseranas semipalmata. The sequence continues at coordinate 401,663 of VXAA01005072.1, forward strand.
TTAAGGAGGTCACACTACAGCTGGAGCAGGAAGGTGCTAAAGAGAGGGGCTGTATTATGCTTGGGATTGTTTGTTTATTAAAGTGAAAAAGATACTTTTAAAAATACATTGCCAGGTATACTTCAGTGCTGGGTTAGACCAAAGGTTTATATAAACAGTACGTTGGCAGATATTGGCTTCAATGCAGAATTCATTACCCACAGGAGACAGCTCGTAGCTTGAAAGAAAAAAATGCATGTACTCTATTGTCAGCTTGAGAAGCTCAGAGTTCATCAGTCAAGTTTTAAAATAATCATGAAGTTACCAAGCTCACATCTTTCAGTTATCAAGCCCACACCTGCAATTAAGACCGCTACAAATTTGCTTTTAACTTTCTGCTGAGATTCTCATAAAATTGTATAAATTAAGAAGTTAGTATCTGAAGAAAACCCTAAACACTGCAAGTCACAACAAAATTATGAGGTAGCAGCCCTGCCTTCATCAGTGTGTGCCAGTGAAGATCAGTTCTGGGGGATAACGTGGTACACAGTACCTAAAAGGAAAACAAACTGCTAAACTGAATACATAAAAATTCTTTTCCTGTTGTTCGTGCTCAAAAGAACAATGACCATTGTTTTGAATCAAATTCTCTGCAGGCTAGAGTACACCAAGCTGTACCAGAAAAAAAAAAAAAAAAATCCTTGCCATAGCACCTGGGAAAGTCCTGAAGAAACCCTGGAATTCCCACATACTGTGTGCAGTCAGTGCGAGAGAGGAGCCAGGTCCTGCTCACATCCAACTCTTCCCTGCATGAACAGGATTTCACCTGCTCCTCCGAAACTACTTATTGAGATCTTGCGCATCTACCGTGTCATGCTTTCAATCACAGCTATATTTACCACCAAAGTTTTTAAAAAATGCCATTAAGTTGCATTTAATGCAGCACAGGAGATGAAAATCTTTATTGCAATGCACTGGGTGCTGCAACAAAGTGGTTCTAATCTGTGACTCAAAATGCTGTGATCATTAAAAGAAAAGGAAAGCAATAATAGCCTCAGCCTTCTAGGTACTCCAAAAAGCTAGTATGATTCATTAACATAAAAAAAAGTTTCTTAAAAATCACAGGTTCTTGTCATGTATTCAACAACAGTTCTGCATTCTGTAAGAAATCTTGATTCATGCAACTAGCATCTATGCTTCTGAGGGTAAAGATGGAGATCCTTTACGTTGTTGGAAAGAACTGCATGGGTTCTCCTATGAAATTACTAAATTATTTTGCTTTTCTATCTTTATTATACTATCTCAATTCATCTACTGGGGATGGAGGGAGGGGCGCAGGAATAACAAAATTACTGCCAGAAGAACCAAACAACAAAAGACAGAAGAAAAGCCTTCGTGACACAGAATATAATTGAGATATTATCTCAGAAACAATTAGAAGAGAACCTTCTTCATACCCTAGCGATATAGCTACTGAAACTGCTTTGGGCTGTATGGCTACATGGACCCAGACACAAGGCCCAAAGATTTTCAGGCCAAAGATCAGAAATCAAACACTGGAAGCAGGCATTATATTTCAGTTCCTCTGCCCATATTCTAGTAACTCATTACAAGTACTGTATTAATTAACATGGAAAGGTTTATCTTACATTGGGGGAAAAAGAGTAAAAGATAAAAAAAAAAGTTAATCAGTCACACAGACTAATACTTTCAGAGAAAATACTTTCTTCTCTGAAAAATGCTTAAAGGAGGTCTAGCAGGTTTTTTGTGTTGTTTATTTTTGTTCTTCTCGTTTCCCAAGAAGGTTCCAGCTCCACACGAGCTCACATAGGAGCTAATTTTATACCTAAACATAAGTAGTCACACTGAAGTAAACCATATACCAGCCCACAAAATTGGTGTCTCAACTAACTCCAGACTTAAACCTCTAAACCATCTGTTAAGTAAAAATAAACAAATTCTTTGTTATACAGACCGAAAACTAGAACAAGTTACTACTGAACAGTCTACAAGGCGTTTTTTTCCATTAAAAACATTATTCTATAAATAACCTGAAAATTAAAATTAGAATCCTCGTATTAAACTTTCCACTTCAGTATATCACTACAACATTTTCTGATATATAGATCTCCAGGGCTGTACATGACAGCTGTTAAGAGGAGTTGATTGTGCTGCAGGAAAGAAATAAACCTATCCTCTCCACTGGAAACTGCCAGGTAAAATTTGATCTGCTAACTGTAATTACCAAGACTGGATTTTAGCCAAGACATTATGAACATTAACACTTCAAATTATATGATATAGATCAAATTAACATTTGAAAGAAACATTACTATAACCATGCCATTAAATTTATTTGGATACATCTTCTGAAAAAAACAAGGGTACTTTGTAATGTTATTAAAATATTTCACTTAGTACTGAAATGTTTAAAGTAGTAGTATCAGCAAAAAGAAAGTGTAGCTGCAATCATGTTTAGAAAAAAAATCCCTAAGGTGTTAGCTTTCTTCTCTCTTATTTCATTATAAATCCCCTTTAGTCTGCTAATCCAGCTTCACGTCTCCAGCATCATTTGTATTTGTTCATTTCCCAGCAGGTTCTGGCTGTTCTAGGTATTTTCCTTAGCAGCGTGTCAGAGGATTCTCACTTCCTTTCTACACATAAATCCCTGTAATGCCTCCTATGAAGTGTTGTGGTACCTGCTAGTAAGTTAGATCACATTTCTTAGTTGACACTGTGAAAGTGGTTTTACCCTAATGCAAGGGAATCAAACAGAAGAGATCACATTATTACAAAATTTAAGGAAAGCATTGGTTACATCAACTTGGACAGTGTGCGACTTCCTAATAGTAATGCCAACATTTGAGGAAGAACATGGAAGAAAGTCACTGAAAGAACTGACCAACATTCAGTTTTTTAATCTGTGCTTTCAGTGTGTGTATATATATATATTAAGGAATGACATTAAACGTAAGCCAGCAATCTTTTGTTGCATTTGTAAGAATACTGAACACATACCTCTTAACACTACTAAGGATTGAATGGGTCCAACTCCTACAGTAGCCCGATTTCTTACAACCTGAGTTAAACAAGGAACTCTACCGATAGCTTTCATCGGCATAAAACCTAAAAAAACAGCAATAAGCAATTCGTTTTCATACATTTGATGGCAGTATTCCATATGAATGCACAGATACTTGGTTACCTACAGTTTATTTAGATTTTCATCAAATACGATAAAAATACTAAGCTACTTAGTTTTAGACCAACAGTTGGTTTAACAGTACTGAAAATATTTCCTTTCTTCTGTAGTTTTCTCTAGCTTTTCTTCATACTAATATGGAACTAGTTGTCCCTCTTAACTATCATCAGAACAGTGAATAAAACTGTTAATACGTAGATTCTGCGAAGCGCATCACTCACCCTAGGTCCACAGCTTCAAGGACACTTCAACTGAAACAGGACAATATAATGATAACTTGGAAAAAATACAAATGGAAACAGTAGTTATGGAATCCATAAATCTGAAAGAATTGAAAGGTTTTCGAAACCAAATATAAAAAAGCACATAATATTAGAGAAGAGGAATGGGGTTTTTCCCCTTTCAAATATTAAACCGTGTAACTGTTTTCCCAGAGATGGAATCCAACTGACTTTTCTGCAGTCTGCTACTAATATTGTTTTTTATTCACTTTGTGTTAAAAGAATGTATTTCTGATACAATTGATATTCAGTCTCAAGTTTAGACATAGACCACTCCAATAATATAGTATAGTCATACTCCAATCCATATCTATATTTCATGACTAGATTTTATTTATCTGCTGTCACAACCCAGAGGAAAGAACAGGAACAGACACTGTCGAACTCCAGAGGTCTGATGCTCAGGTTTGAGGTCTACAGTTATTTGGATTACTGCTACATATATATATATATATATATTTTTTNGCTCCACTGACATATCAACAATAAAAAATGAGTTTAAAAAAGAAATAGTAGAGGGGTCACTGCAGAGGAGTCATGATCCATTCACCTCTGGAGACAGAAGAGAGGAAAAATAGTTGGAGGTGGAAAGCAGAAAAGAAGCAAGCATGACAGCATGGCTTCTGTAAATCACCTTCCTGCTTTCTTTTTACTAGAGAAACATAAGTCTAGAAAATAAAACACAGACATCTCTATCTGCTGGGGTTTTAGACACTCCAGCTGATTGCTATTCTCACTCAAAATTGCTTCATTCCAGGAATACAACATTTGCAAGTCCTTTCCCTTTTCTTCACGTACCTTTTTTCTTCATTGTATTCCTCTATTTTTAACTTTTCCTCCCAAGCATTTTATCTTCTTTTCCCTCCTAGCATTCTCTTCAGTATTGTTTTGACACTTTCTTTTGCCAATATTTTTGTATTGAAGTCTGTGAGCCAGATCGTGGTTTTACAGCCCAAATATTTTGGTAATAGTATAATAGACAGATGGCAAAGTTTGAAGTGTCTAGTAGTAATGGCCTTTTACTAGCAGCCAGTACATGGAGGAAGCAAAAGGTTGCCAAAACCTTCTCCCATAAACTTTTAAAAGTGTATAAAAACAATAGAAAATCCTAGAAAGCATTAGGAGTCCCCTCTGCACAACATTCAGAGACAGAGTGTACAGCTTGTAGGCCATTCCCACGTTTTTACTGCTTTATCACTTCTCATCAAGTGGACAGGGAGCACAGAAGACTAGCATGCCTGCTCTGTCTTTGAGGACATAAATAGAAACGTGCAAAGCTCAAGGGCAGAAAGGTTTGAAAGTTAACCTTCTACCCACAACGTCGGCAGGAACCACCACGGCTGCAGCTTTAGAGCAGAGTCTGACAAGTTGCTTTCCTTCGTATTTTTATTCCCCCTCAACATTGATTTTCCTCAAAAATTTGAAACTATAAAGACCAACAAAAAAAAAGTGAAAAAGAACCACATGGTATCACCATAAGGAGAGTAGGTGGAAATATTAAAATGGAGACATCCTTTATTTTATGATGTGTATTTCCTCATTGCACTTCCCAGATGCACCCTTCCATCTTTTCACTCTAGTATTTCTGTGTAGTCACCCACATAATTTGTTTTTGTATTTTTCAGTGTAAAAATGAAGCCTCCAGTTTGCTAATGGAGAACACAATTGTACTAGAAATTGCATGCTGACCCATGTTTTATAATTCAATGTGAATCTGCACCTTCACTATTCCTACAGTGTGGCTTAACTATGGAGAAAAAAACAAGCAGGTGACCCATTTGCACACACATGACAAACAGTAAACTTTGTTGCTGCCTCTTTTAGAGTTTCCCAAGCTTTTTTTTTTTTTTAAATTAAAAAAAAAAAAATCAATCTTGTGCTAATTGGCACAGATGGTAATTGTCTGAGCTGTGACACCATTACTTAAAAACTGCACGTAGCAGGGTTTGAACCTTTGTGTTGCAATGAGCTTTTGCCACCTGTTTCAACCTCCTCCCTATAGAGCACATGGGAAGCCACAGCACAGCAGCTCCAATGAAAACGGAATTAAACAAAGCGTACCAAGGGAATGAAGGAAAGGATTAACATCAAGCCTTCTGTTTGATCCAGTATTCTCATTTTACCAAATCGGGCAGCATGCAAACATCCAGCTAAAGATATGAGTGACGGCTCACAGTCACTTTTGTGAGTTAGCCTGTGTCCTGAGGTCTCACACAAGGCAAAGGACCTCCTCCCTCTGCATTCTGGTAGAAAGGTGAAAGCTCACTTCCCAACTAACCCCACATTCAGTTTCAACATGGAAGATCTCAGCAGAATCTAAGTAACAGAAGATCATGTCACATCTCTGCATGCAGTGTCCCCTTCACAAGCTGAAGGTCTTTACAACTCTCAATATAGGGCCACTATGCACAAACTCATGTTGTCAGAGGTATTCTTTCTAAATTAAGCATATTTTAATTTTAATAATAAACTTTGCTACCTGATCACGTCAGATGTTCAGTTGACATCTGGAAGTCATCTCTATTCACTTTCTGCACCCTAAAAACTGTCTAATGTCCCATTAGCTTTTATACACATATATTTAGGAATTTTTTAAAAGCAATTTTACTTAATTTTAGATTACCAGGATGCTAGTCTGAAAGTCAGGAAACAAAAGTGCAAGACTGCTTCAAATGCAAATGGAATCTAAGACATTCACCTTTAATATTACTACTCATCAAAATAATAGCAATAAGGATAGAAGATATAGATCAGCGCAACCTTTCAAAAGTCTAGATTTATTTGGCTACTGCAGGACACCATTTTATGCTTTTGCTGGCTATGAAATATGCACAATTACTACTTGCATAGTAGTGTTTTTAGTTAGATCTCCTCTCCGTAGTTTGCCTTTGAATGTCATGTGCTTTTGTTTCCATTTTTTGTACAACTACTGATTTTTCTCAAAAGACATCTGATGATGCCATATTGATCTCTATTTCTTATCTTGCCTCCACAGCAGAGGAGGAATAATTTATCGTTTTGCCTTTAACATAACATCTCTGACAACAGTCATATCACTGATAATCTGCCTTAGGTTAGTTTTCAGAGAGGCCTATGGAAGTGTTACACACCTTAGTGCCAGCAGAAGAGAAAAAAATCCCTTCTCATTCCAATTTATCTCAATTCAGACATTCCACCAAATCATTCATTTATCATATGCCAGATAAAGTAGATCTAACAGATTTAGTAAACAATGAACTGATAAGTAAATCTAGCTCTCATCCTCTTAATGGATGTATATTAAATGAGAGTAGCAGGGGGAATAAAAAGATGGGGAAGGTAGAAGTAAAGGGTCAAATACAGCATTTAGAAAAACAAGCTTATTCTCGCCATGACTTAGGAATACAAGGACTTCTATAAATCCACTCCATGGAGAATACAAACTCAGCTGTTCAAGTAAGTCTCCACACTCCTGTTCTTGCTTCTTGTCACTGCATAGGACTCTCTCACTGGAGGAGCTGTCTTGTAAACTCTTCTCCCATTTGCAATTTCATGAGCTCCTCCTCTCCTCTTCAAGAGTGATCTTCTCTGCCACTTGCCTACTCTTCTACCACTTTACCTACACCCAGTAAAAGAACTGGGTGCCTCCAAGGTGTTCTTTATATTTACATTTAAACTAGAACACTTAAAGAACTGCACATGAGGAGAATCTAAATGAGGAAGTATAAAATCTAACAGCTGGAAATCAGAACAAGAGTTAACTCTACATTGTCACATTCGTCTTTCACCAGATTAAAAAGTTCTCAGTCATCTATTCAAAAATAACAAGTGATGTACAGACCAGCCATATCCCAACCAGTGAATAACAAATAACTGAAGCAAATAAATTGCTCATTTTCAATGGTTCATTTCATATCATTAGATGAAAATTGTTTGCTAAAAATAGCAGATATTTACAAATGATTAGGACAATCACAGAAATAGGAATATATTAAAATGAAAAAGAAGAGACTGTGTTTCTAATTAATAATACTGGTAATGAATAGTTTAACTAGTCTGACCTGTCATGCATTGTATTCCAAGTGACCAGACTTGCTGAGTCTGAAATCACCTGAAATGATGATTTCATGCCTGACAATACAAAAGGAAAACAGATCAGGAAGCAACAACAGCATTTACACCACACGTCAGAAGTTCCGGGGTTTTCAGCCATCTAAAATGAATCAAGTTTCAAGAGTTCAAAGGTGAGAGATGAGTTTCAATCCTGTTGTGGTCCATGTTATGTTATTTTGTGCAAAATGTCTTTTCCATTCTGTAGTTCACACGTGAAGTATAGCCAGAGAAAAGAGTTGTTGTTCTAAACCTGTTGATAATTCTGCATCTTGTGCTATTGACCTCTAAAGAGGAACCAACTGCATATTGGATAAAAAAAAAAAAAAAAAACCCCCTGGAAAAACCTTAATTTTCTGGTTGGTACTGCTCAGTTTCTAAACAGGCAGATCTCAGCAGATACCTGATGAAATTTCTGGCCTGTTTCTCTCCTATCCTGCTTTCAAAGTACCGAACACTTCAAAGGAAGTTTTCCCATAGCATGATGGAGATACCAAAAGCAAGATGTTAAACAGAAGATGAATAAAAAGAGGAAAACAAGCAAGAAAAATAGCTTTTAAAACAAACTGCATGCATGGTGTAGTTATTTTGACATTAAATTAAATACTTCTAGGTCTGAAGTGAAAAATGATGAGTAAAACAAAATAATTTGTTAGACATGGCAAGTTATTAGAGGAGCTTCCAAATGCAAGACATTAAATGCTATTATGTGTAAATGAAGTGCTAAAGAATGGAATTAGCAAATATGCCAAAGGGTAACTATTTCTCATTTTAAAAATAAAATGCAACACTGTAGAAATACAAATCAACTTACATTTTATTTATAGCCTATACTGTATCATAAGACAAGAATATAAGATCAGTCATACTGGCTCAGCCCAAATGCTCTAGCCCAGTCCAGAGAGTAGGCAGAAGTTGGTCTCATAAGAACAAATACAAGTAGTGAGCAGTCAAATCTCATACTTCCCTTGCTGTCTCCCAACATCTAGCCATTCACACACAGATCAAAGACATTTTTAGATATTAAAGATTTAATTGATTAGGTCCATCAGAACTGAATATGAAATTTCCAAGACATGGACAACCTCTGGATTCATACAGTGACACAAAGACTTGTCTGTTTTCTAATAACTCCTAACAGGTGGTTTGTTTTTCCGTTTCTTTTCATTTACTACCTACCATATACTAAGCTGATATTTTATGGGACTTTATAGTATAACCTCACAATCCTGCTCCTGAGTACTAACAATCGTCTCAGAGTCTGTCATTTCATATATAAATTTAAACTTACTTTTCCCTTGTGAATAATTTTACCTACACCAAATTTCATCTGCCATTTTATTATGCCACAATTGAATTGCATAAGACTCTTCCCCACATCTTCAGTGACTGCACTTAACTTTACTACCTTCATCTACAGCCATCAGGAATCCTTCTTACCTCACTACTTGCACCTTGTGGCACATGCCAGATAGCACAGGTCCCTGCACAAAGATCTTTGGAACTCCACTGATGGCTTCAGGAACTGATCATTTGTTCCTGCCCCATATTTCCCATCTGTTAATCATTGATTTATCTATTCAAGGATTTCCCTTCTTAACCCCCCCTGCTCCTTGCTTCCTTAAATGCTTTCTCAAAAGCCTTTAGGGGATGGAAATAAAAACTAAGTAAAATTAATCCACTGCTCTTCCTTCGGACAATTCCAGTATGTTTGTACAGTATGATTCACTTTACAGAAGTTAAGCAGACCCTTTCCCAGATTATTTCCACAAGGTCTTTTCTTTTTGATACACTGATAATTTGCCTCATGCAGTTCTCCAGGTCCTCCAGGAGCCCTGTCTAGAACTCTATATTTCGCACCTCACAGCCTTCTAGCAGCTAGGCAGTAGGAAGCAAGAGCACACAAACCACCCTTATTGGTTATGTGAGGCATAGTTTGGCTGTTTCCTCTTTGAGTTCCTTCCAAGTTCTTGTATGAATTTTGTCTGGTCCTGGCCCATGCATTCCATCTATTAGTTGCACAGCCTCTCCTGCTGACAGCATTTAGTCTCTGAAATGGTATTTCAGAGCATTTACCTAATTTAAGCCCTCAGAAGCTGTCATTAACACTGAAAGACCAATTCTGGTCTGTATCACCTCCATAATACCTTAAGCTATTTATTTCCATACTTACTGTAACAGTTTAACTCAATATATTTTTGCTTTAACATTTAATATATTTGCAAATGTGTAAGCCTCATATCTATTGTCCAGAATGAAAAAAGCAAATGACAAAAGAGACCTCAGACACCCAAGAAGGGATCCCAACAGTCTGGATAGCTGTCATAACTCTAATCTATAGCAATGTTGGGCACAGAAAATAAAAACTGATCTCCAATTTAAATTCCTTTGAGGCAGATGCAGAAATGGTGTTCCAACGTGCACTGAATAGCCTGTTATTCTTCAAAGGACTGATAAAAGTGCAGATTCATAATTCTACCCAATCCTTTTTAGAACACATTTCCATAACAGCAGTTGAATAGACCTTACTAGTAATGAAGCTAATCAAAATCATTAGTAGAACTGGCAAAATAGCTTTGGGAAACCACCAGCAAGCATGGAAAGTCAAGTATTTACAGGAACAAAATAACTCACAGTAAGCCAGTTCCCTGTTACAACTTGGATTCTCTCAGGTCCACAGGATGTCAGCTGCATAACCCATTTGCATCTTCTCCCTTCCTATCTCTCTTAATTTATTGATGTCTCTTGGCATTCAAGGTACAGCACTGAATATATGCAATCTTATACACTATTAACCTGGCACCTTTTTGTAAAAAACATATTTTGGCAGGAATACTAGACCTTCAAGTACTCAACTCCTTCTACCCAGTGGTAGAAAAAAATACTTAATATTTATCCTAAATATAACAGAACCTTCTTTTGTCATTTATCAATGCCCTGGAGCCAGGACTTGTATTTCACATTTAAAACAAAATGCTGAGCTAAGAGAAGAGACTGCACATTTCACATTGTGGGAAAGAAGGAAATCAAGGAATAGAAAGGAACAATAATTTAACAAGTTAGATGACTAAATCCATGCCTAAAATAGCTGAACTGAAAGCAAAATCATTATTTCCAGCAAGGGTGAATTCAGGCCAGAAATATCAGTTATTGGATTGCATTAGCAAACAGAGCTTTAGAGCAGGGAAAATCGCTTGGATCCATAGCAGGGGGCAGAAATGAAGCTGATGTCTCTCAAGGCCACTGCCTCACCTTTCTGTGAGGGACGTATTAGGTCTGCAACACCCCTTCTGGAGCGATTCCCATCTCCTGTCTGGATGAACAAAACAAGGGAAAGGACAAAGTGTACTATAAAGAGATTAAGTGATAGAATTATGAGACATGTGGAAAAAAAATACTGAGAACTCCTAGCTAGATCATCTCAGAGCCAGCAGGTCAGACAGTAACTCAGGCAAGCGCATTGCCCTTCTTCTGCAGTTACACTAGGATGTGGTGAGAAACGTGTTGCCACATTCGAGGAAGAACAGGCAAAGCGCTCAAACACCTTTTCCATGCTAAAAACAGAATGGCTGGGATAGAAATAATCATGCAGGTGGGGAAAACTCAGTACTTATCAAAATGGTCCCAAGCTTGACTTACTAACTCTGTCACAGAAAGATATCCTCAAGGGAGCTTTATATTCTGTATTGAGAGAGAAAGAGAAAGAATATATTTTCTACTACCAGCTATGTTTATAAGCATTTACGATTGGGAATATTTTGTCTTCAGAAAGTACCATTCAATTAGAAAAAAGGGGCAATATCTTGTTTTCAGCATTCACCCTGGTATAGCCAAGGTTCCCAAACGTCTCTTTCTAAAGTACAATTGCAAGCTAAACAGTACTAAAAGGCTGGAGAAAAATGTAATGAAACAAGATGTAAAGTATGATCTCTGTCTGGAAAATTTGCATAGTATAAATGACATGACAGAGCAACACTAAATAACCTTCTCTTTTTTCCCCTCTGTAGGGGATAAATCATTAAAAAAAGCTACGTAGAACGGTGTTTGGAGACAGAACTAAGTGGGTAGTTCATTTATGAATCGGTCATCAGCCTAGATTTTACTGTAGAAGTTTTGCCTTGTGAGGCAATGGAAACTTCGCCTGCTGACTTAACTTCTGAGTCGCTAAGGAAGAAAATTCAAAGCTTTTCAAGGAGCATGAGAAACAGCTTGTAGTCAAGGCTCTACTGTAAGAAAAAAAAAGAAGGAATATATGCTAATATAAAAACATGGCTTCACAGACACCTAGAAAATATTTTTGAAAGAAAATCACAAAAACTAAGGAAGCATTAAGTTGCTTTTCACTATAATATCACAGTATGTCCAACAGTTATCAGACCACTGCTATGTGTATATAAAGTTCAACTGCATAGTAGGGATTTATACATCAAATAAATCCCCTGCTAGTGTTACATTATGAGAAATATGATTTTCATTATCAAGGACCCTATAAAACTACTTACACAAAGATGAATACAGACTAAGCTGACAACCTTGGAAGCACATAACTTAGAGATGAGATAGTGATCTGAGCAGATAACATCTCAGAGAATTATATATTTATAAGAAGGGTAACTCAATAGTCACAAAATCCTACATTTAGTGAAGTGAAACCAGAATAAGATCTAATTATTTTGGAAACGTAAGTCTTCAATTAAGAACCAGAGATCACCAAAACGGATGATTTCTGTTTGATATAAATCTAAAAGCTCACAAATAAAAGAGACTTGTTGTCAAGAAGGGATAAAACCATAACAGACAGAAGATACCTGTTTCTAGTAACCCTTACTGTATCTAGGAAAGGCAGGTAGGAAGAAGTCCTAAGTAGCAGTCTTGAAAGTATTATACTTTTATTTAGTGTTGAAAGTTCTTTGAACGTCCTTTTTGACTGCACCAGAAAAAAAAAAACTTTAAAAATAATTAGCATTGGAAATATTGTCTATTTTCTAGGGCTCCTCTAGTATCTGTGGCCTTATTCTACATGTGTGCAGAATTTGCAAACTCAATGTGAAATATACTAATAAACGTATATACAAATCATAACTGCCTATGATGTATTAAAAAACCGCAGGTACTGAGCATAAATTTGGCTTTGTAGATATTTCAGTGTGCAACTGCCATTCTCCAGTGCATGCAACATCTTTTTGTTGTATACTACTTGAACCAAGTAACTATGAAGACATGCATCTTGCTGCAGCTCCATTCTGCTTTCGTCGAAACCTTCCCTGGAAAGTGTCTCCAAGAACTCTAATATTAAATCAGATCAATTTTATGACATTCATCGTGGGACCACACTTGCTGTAGATGAAGAAACAAAGGTGCACGAAGGCTTTTTAATTTAGACACCCCATTAAACATTTAGGCACCTTACAGGCTAATTCACCAGAAATGCAGCTGTATGCCTTTACCAAGTATCAGCTCTGTGATTGCACACTTACATAACATCATGCCACACCACAGCTAGTAGTCTGCTCCTCCAAATTAGGCCAGGTCGCGTGTTGTGACCTAACACAGCGTGAAGTTCAAGTGGAGGACTCGGGACAAACTGATGAGAGTAACTGCACTGTCTGACCTCCCAGATCAGCGTTCTCAGGCAGATTTCTTGTGGGCAGCCGCAGCTAATCATTCTCGTCTGCATATTCACGCTAGGCAGACCACCTAGCACAGGTACGGCTGAATGAAGTCTCTGCTGAACATGTGAGCCAGGAAGGGCTCTCAGCTCTTATTGCAGGATCATGTCCTGGCCACATACACAGAATCGGGACATGAAAGTAGCCCTTTACCCAGCTGGGAGCTGCTCGTAGCCGGATCCATCCACTTACACCACTGGGTAATTTAAGGCACTCTGGTTCAGGAGGAGGAAAAAAGACAAACCATTGTAGCTGGTGTTCTGAATATGCTGTAGTAGTTTACCCTAAAAACTCATGCTGCTTATTTGGTGTCTAAAGCAGAAGAGTAAGCCAACACTAATGGTTGTTACTAATTAGATTTTTAAAGAGCTCACTGGGAATTTGTAGCTAAAAATTACTGTGCCAAACTCCAAAGATCTGGCCATATTTTAACTGCTTGACTGTGTGACTGAAGCAGACAAAAATAGTCTTCAAATGTGGCATAATTATTCAGTTGTGTTACTAGCTACTACTCAATGTTAATTATGCATTAAAAGTGTGTTATTTATGACTATTTGGGGCAATATTTATTTATAACGAATACCCAGGTTTTTGGACAGAAGGCTGCCTTATATGTGCTCCGTGACTTCAGGGGAAGGAAAGAGGACCCCAGATTCCATTGTACATGTATAACACTAATTTCTTCCTGTATACTAAACATAGGAAGTCACTCAAGCTCCTTTTCTGATCTAAGAGATGTTCAACCACCAGTTAAAAGAGCAAGCTGACATGTAAATCTGCTGCGCAACTGGCACCAACTCTGAATGCTCCTAAGAAAAGTGTATGTATGAAATACCTCCAGCACCTTCCCTGTCATTTAATTTCACAAAAAGATACATAAAACAACGCAACAAATGCATGTAGCCATCAGCCAATACATGCCTTTTCACAATGCAATTTCACAAAAGACAGGGTTTTAACAAAAACTGCAGAGTTTTATTTTTACCAAGAATTTATTCTGGTCACTGTCAGCCATAACTAACGAATAACTAAATTCCTGGAGAGAGCAGAGAAGGGGAGAGCGTAAAGGCTGCAGACTAACAGATGTGAACATTTGAGAGCATATGTTCAATACCATTTTCAAGGGCACCACATCAAAACTATTAATGCATAGTAATCCAGAAGCAGATAAACTTGGGCAGGAAATATGTGGGCAGGAATCACATTTAATACAATTGTAAGTTGGCAAGAACTGTGCACATTACTAAGTTACTGTACATCCATTCAAGAACAGATAACTCATGAGAAATTTAGAATAAATGCAAATGAACCAAAAATAGCCATTTAGGGTTGTTCAGCGCACAATGGGAATTGATTTAAATCACAATTTAAATAGTTTCAGACTTATGTAGGCCAGTACTTTTGAACTTAGCAAAACCAATGTGTAGACTGACAAAAGATAATAACAAGTCCCTGCTTCTTCCATGCCATAAGCCCACACAATTTAGAACTGAAATAAACTGTTCTCATTTTCAGCCAGCTCTCAGTTACAATTATCTCTGGTCACTTCTCAATTAGTCAAGCATGCTTCTCTTTTTGCACATATCTATTCCTACAGAGGATATAAACTTGAAGGAACACCTACTGTTATTTATAAAGTTCCTGCCACAGAGAGGACAGAAGATACTTTTCCCTCTTCTTTAACATGACTTTACACTTAAACTCTCTTCTAATCTGACTTGCATCACACTTCTATCTCTGTCTTTCACTGTCAGGATGGGTTAATGACCTGTCAAAGGGCAAAGCACTCCACTCTCCTAGCACTCCAGGCTTTACTAAAGGAGTAGCCAGATTTGGTTTTGCTAAGGTTGTTCCAAAGGACAGGAAAAGGGTTTATTCTCTCTTTTTTTTTTCTTCATGCTGCTGGTTGTGAGAGTAACATAACCCTTGTTATAACCTTACTATGTTACTGTGAAACCTTCTCAGCAGACCTCTAACCTCTCTTTTTTCCACAGAGGCCAAAAGTCTACGATGGGACAGCTGAGCCAGCATTATTCTGTTTTCTCACACCAAAAGTAAGGACTTAAACCAAGCAGCTTGCAATACTGAGGGGAGGAATATTATGCCACCAAACCCATCATAAAGTAAACAGATCAGGAATGCTGGAAGAGAAGCTAACTCGAAATCCTTGCTGGATATCTCAATGCCCACAGGATTTTTGAGGCAGCTCAGAAAGAAATGCCAACCTTGCAGTCTCTAGGACCTCCATCAGTACAACTTCCAGTCATGCAGATGAGCAGGCTTTTGCTAATAACAGTTTAAACATCCCTGCAGAATCACAGCTTCTGATCTATCACACTGCAATCTGCATTAACTGCATATTGTCTTTTTCATATTTATATGAGAATTCCATTTACCCGTGTTTTTTCCTTATCACTCCGTACACAGAATCACCAAAAAGATTTCAACATCATTTGCAAACCTCCAAAGGAGATACTGTGAATATACGAAAGGTAAGAAAGTATTATGATAAATGCAACCTGTGTGTCTAGTTAAAAGCCCGGGTTTGAAAAGGTGTTACAAATGCGGTTCTCATTAGGTATGGCTGGAACTTCACCCTCAGCAGCCAAACCTGAAGACGTTTAAAAGAAAGGTCACTAAAATGTTGATAGAAGTGTGCTATCCAGGATGCTGATCTTGACAGAGCTGGGTTAACGCAACAGTCTGTATCATATGCATCGTGGACTGCAGGTAATGTATGAGTACAAGTGTCATTCAAGAAGCTTTCCAAATTTACCCGTTTAAAATTAGACTTTAGAACCCAAATCATGTACCATGAGGAACTATGCTACTTTTCACTTTGGAAGATGTAGAACATGCAAAGCGTTAAGATTAAAATATTTTTGCACTTGAATTGTCTCCCTGCTCCTTTGGATGATGAATGTTGGCAAAAGGGACAAAAACATTGCCCTACTAGTAGCTATATAAAACTTTTATGGCAGGCATAATATACAAATCATTACATTAAAAGGACCATGGATTTATACAATTTACAGCTCTGCTTCACCAGACATTCAAAGTCCAGTTGAAACACACAAAATTTAATCCTAATCCTTCCTGATCTGATCTTCCTACCAAGTCTTTTAAAGTGGAAATTAGACTTGAGGAATTTAACAGAGGAAGACTGGGTAAAGTAACTTTCTGTGATATATAAAAGGTTTGCAACTATTTCCACAAGACAGGATGAAAATGAACATCAAGATGCTGCAGAAGCTTGGAAAGTTTCTCAAGAGTTTAAAATAACAAAAGCAAAGGTGATGACTGGGAATACAGCATATACAACACTTCCACGATAAACAAGACTCTCAGAAACAAAGGGAAAATATACCACCCAGAGACAAAACGTGTATTTCCTTTTCCTCCACAGGAGGAAACCAGTTGTTAGTAAATGCATGCAAAGGAAAGTTAGCCCAGAGAGCAGGAACCAGGGAACAGGGGTGTGTCTTAATAGCAGAACAAGAGAGTTTACAGCACCGGGCTTAGATCTCGTTTACACCTTACAACTGATTCTTCTGTTGGGTCATTTGTAATTCAGAAATAATTAGCACAAACAGTATTTTCATGTTAATACAGGCAGACAAGCTTCAAAAAGCAGGCTTGCTTAATTTTCCCTCCCAATGTCTCATTGTTAGCTGTCTTCCCTTGGTATCTTACCAAATCTGTTCAGAGTTATTAAATTCTTAGTAAAAAAGCACCATGGAAATACAAACTATTCTTAAATGTTTTTTGTCTAATGCATGACTCACCTCAAAACCATTTCAGCACAGACTAGTCCTCCCAGTCAGACTTATCACAACACAGAGTTTTTCTACACAGCTCAATGTCCAGCCTGCAAAATGTCCACTTCAACCCTGCAGAACCTTTCCGGGCCCCCTCCCACATCCCCTTACCCCTAGATCCTGGGGTGGGCTTCTCCACTGAATGTGTCCAACAAAACTCCTGTAATCCACTAATGGCCTTAAAATGCTGTGAATTATGTCAAAACATGAGGGTTTGGTTATTTGCTTCCCTTTAATTTCAGGCAAACTGATGAATTTAGCAAGGCAGATCCAAAAAAACCACCTCATTTGAATTCAAATTCTACTGGGACAGTGAGAGAATTTATTAGGCCACTCTATTTTTTTTTTTTCCTCCTAAATTGCAATACTTGTCTAAACACTTATATTTCTCTACAGCAGGATAATTTGTGTTCTCTGAAGTCCTCCTGAAGGTGTTTATTTTCTTTTATTTCATTTTTTAAAGTACAAAGTTGGTAATTACCTCTTGACAAAGGACCAGTTTTCCAAAAGAGATGCATGTGTTAGAGGGACTTCAGAAATGCAAACAGACAAAAGTAGACAATTTCTATCTTAAGAATAGTGTTTATGATTACAACAGGATAGCCCTTTTCCTAAACAGAGTCATCGCCACATTTAAGGACTAGGTAGGTAGGACAAATTTCTCTTTGTCCTGCCAAGGGCATTAAATAGCAATCCAGTCATTAATTCCTGGCTATTACCATGTTTTTGAGACTTACTGCTGAAGGAATCTTCTGTCATAAAATATATATAGCACTTATCCAAACCTCTAAGGCTTTTGTATGAAAAGATGCTTAGGCCATGACACTAATAACACCTCCCCTTTTACCAAACCTTGCACAGGGAAAGAACACAGGCTCTGTGAGACACGATGCCATCAGCTTCTCCTCACAGACATGCTGCCCGTTTCATTCCATGCACGTAAATGCATTCATCATCTCAGGACAACAAATTTCAGCCAACACATGTAAGAACATATGCTTCGGTATCTGAAAAACAAATCAGAAACTGATTTTTTTTTTTTTAATGTTTATTTTTAAAGAATAAAATAAGCTCCCTCTGTTAACAACCTAACATAGAACAAGAATGTTTAGGAATGTCTCAGGGCTCAGCATGTGTTAAATAGCAGAAAAGGAATCTCTCCAAGGGCACAAGGTAAGAGCAGGTTGAAATTCACACACTGCATTCACTGCAGCTTGTGTGTCCTTGAGCTTTGCTACTTAAAAGCGTTAACCACAGACACTGTGCCTACAGAAAGACGCCTTACGCCAGCTATCAGAAGTACTCACAGGCGCTGTGGGACAGGACAGGCCACCGAGCCACAGTTTTGATCAACTTGCTTGGGTCAGAGCAGCACACGCTCTGTTTAGGATGGTCAGGAGATGCTGTAATGTTGAGTGTTCTATGCTCCCCCACGCCACTTCAGATGAATTGTTTTGTTTTAAAAATTCATGGGGGGGGGTGGGAGGAGGGCATCTGCTCTTGAATCAAAGTCTGACTGTCAGCAATAATCAAACTGAAGTGCTGAAAGTTCTTCAGAAAATAAAAAGGCAATAGAGCTTATTCTGAATAACCCCTAAATGTAATTCAAATAAACAAAATGAAAACAACAGACTGCATACCACAGACAAAAGACAGCCCAAAGGCTGCATGAGTTTAAAAAAAAAAAAAAAAAAAAAAAAAAAAAAAAAAAAAAAAAAAAAAGCAGTACATACATTTTGAGTGAACAGCTAAGCAGTCAGATAGCTCATGTATTTTGGCCAGCAAATAGACAGGTGCTGACAGGGAAGCCAGATGACATCTAGTCCAAGAGGCCGCCTCTTGGCTGGCCACCCCACGGGGCTTCTATCCATGCAGCAGACGTGTTGACCCACAGGTTGCTTGCACTTCTGTATCTTGGACCTTGCCTCCTTTGGGAGATGGTCAATGGCAGACAGCATGTCGAGGGTAAAAAGAAAAAGAAATTGGCAACTGGGGAGAGACAGACTGATGTGAGGAACAAGATGAGAAGAATGGAGAGGAGGAGGTACTCCAGCAGGAAGGCAAAGCCTGTAACCTAGATCAGCAAGAGTATTTAACAGCTGATCTCTGCATTTGAGTTGGAAGCCTTGACAACAACAGAAGCTATATTGACATTACAGCTTAAAAGCTGTAATGGTTGCACAAAGTACATTACAGTATGAGGACACTTGACAAGGGAACAGGTAATTCTCTCTCCTGTCCTTTTCCTGAAACTGCCAAAGCTAAAGCTGTCATTCCTAAGCAGTGAGAAAAATGAGATTTTTAAAAGGTTTCCTAGTATCAGAGCAGGACACAAAAGGGATTTTTTTTTTCCAGTTCACACAGTTGTAGTCTCAGTGGGGAATCAAATGAGTAGATGATCTTGGAGACTGTCTTAAGGCACTGTGACTGGTACAGAATGTTCTCTGTTGGTTCGTGAGAAAAAAAATATAAGAAATGGATAGGGAAATCTTACCCTGTCTACTGTGCCACTTCTCTAAAGATCACAGGCAACTCCAGCCATGGCATTTCATTTTTGAACATCTGATCACGGAAACCTTAAAATATTCTTTAGTTTCACTTTTAGGATTTATGATAATAAGGATTAGTTCTTATTAAAAAAGAAGTTCTTTCTGTTTTAACTTAGATCATTCAACAACATACAGCACAGCCCCCCCACACCCCCAAAAAAAAAGAACAGCTCTTTGGGTTTAATCCTACTCTGCAGGTTCCCAGAAGAAGCATCTTCCACCAACCTGGTATAGCACCTCTGATGTTCTTTTTTGTACAAAATGACTCAGTAAACGCAGAGCTTAATAGTTTCATTTTTTTCTTAAAGCTAGTCTATCAAAAAATCTTTACTTTCTCATGCTGTATACATACAATACAAGCATAACTTCTATTACAGATTTGATCAAGATTTAATCACTTGAACAGGAATGCAAAACAGAAAAGACTTTCACGAATAGAGATATTAAAATTTACTCAGGAATAATCATTTGAAATACTACGATTCTGTTTTTTACAGCTTGCCTTCATACTAAATTACTCTCCAATACTTTCATTCTGGCAAAACTACTATGATTTCAGTTTCATTAAAGCTCAAGCCCAGCCAACCCTTCTTGGTTGCGGGAGGTGTCAGGGTGGGGGGAAAAAAAAGGGAGTGAAGTTGTTTAGCAGCATATGTGATGACCACTTCAAAGCCATAAATCCTACTAAAGTACCTCCAAGAATAATGATCAGTCAGGACTTTAATCATCAGGAAAAGCTAGTTGAGAGAATAAGGAGGGTCCTAAGGGTAATAGCTGTAAAATGAAAGTGTCCACTGAGAGCATTTTTTTCATTACAGACAATTGAGCCATTTCTCAACCTTGTTTATCTTTAGTTTTTCCTTTCAGACCAGAGGGAGAGTAAAGGATATTATACCCATCTCCCCCCTGTGAAGCAGGAAGAAAAATGCTAGAAATGCTTTGAGATGAACAATGTTGCTTTCACAGATGCAGTTATGTGCCCTTTTTTGGGGCAGGTTTTCAGGCTGAGCGCCAACCCTTGGTCCCTCGAACATCCAGCATCTGGCTGAAATCCAGGCTCTGTCCTTAGCCCGGGATGCGCAGCGTACTTTGGATAGACTGCCAGGCATTTCTGAGTACCGCAACACATAATACCATTACTCAGATTATCCCTAACAATCCCATTGTCTCCTGAGTCTTGAGCTGATCCTTCATGCTCTTTTGGCTTAAATGCACCCCTCCCAGAAGAGCAGGGAGACGTGACAGACATGTAAGATCAGTCACATGAATCAGTTTTGCTATAGCTCCTAAAATCTTATCACTATTTACTCACTAGTGCATAAAGGAAAAAAAAAAAACGTTAAAAATCCAGAATATAGGAATAATTTTCTGCTTCTATTTGTTTGAGTTTACAGAGCATTAGAGCAGGTCTGATTGGACTCAGGGTCTGCCTTTTGAACCAGAGATCGCCTCTAGCACAGCTCTGCTCCTGTGATGCTGTCTGATCCAGCCATTAACTCTCATCTTGCAAACATGCTGTAGGAATACTCTTCTCTGTCTCCAGGGCTTCAGACTTCTTGTCCCATTTAAAAGACCTTGCCTTAATCCCTCCACAAGTTCCTTTTGAACTTTTTTTTTTTTTTTTTTTTTGCTTTGTCCCATTCACCCAGTCCTATTCCTGGAGATACGTGAGGAAGTAGCTGCTTCCAGCTCAGAGAAAAGCACTAGCATGCCAATTCCTTTCACCAAAGCAGTCATCAGCACAAAGCCTTCTCTCTAGCCTTACAGCGGTAGGATGGTTCTTGCCACCAAAATTAGTCATGATTCTGACTCCATTGGAGAGTGACTTTCAGAACAATTTCTCATCTTTAACTAGAATGTATTCATCTCCCTAAACACCCATCTCTGAAATCAAGGTGGCCCAGCGTGTTACTGCCTTGTCTGTGAAGCAAACCTGATCTACAGTAGCACGATGTGGTACTGATTTAACAGCTGCAAAGTTAAGGTCCTCAGGTGAAGACTGTATGTAGATACTGGTACTACAAAAGAGAATCCGGAGATTTTCTTTCCACTGAGTCCAGTAATGACAATTTCATCTGAAATCATTTAGCACCATTTGGTTTCCTCTTTCCTTTCCCAGCCAGTTTTTGCATAAGAAATACCTCTGTATTTATTCTCTAACTTTTGCACAAGTCCAACATTTGAAATGACTATGATACCTGTCTCTAGCAAAATGCTCAGAGCCACAGATGCTAGTTGTCTTTATAAACCAACAAAATTTTTCATTTAACTTTGACTATTATTTCTTTATAATTTGAATTAATGTCTAGAAGACCAATTCAATCAATTTATTGATCATAAACATAAAAGACCAGAACCGATCAACAGTTTGGAAGTGTATTTTATCAACATCTGTTCTGTCACAGTTTTAATAGCAAGTGAAATTAATGATCAGTATACACTGTAGCTGTAGTACATCGATATGAAAAAATGCACATGCTTTCCAGGAGTTTTTAATCCTATCTACTTATTTTAGAAACATGAAATGTAATGCATGAAACAAAATAATACTATATTTGTCCAAAAGTCTTATTAAAAAATGAAAAAAATCAATATATGATAAATTCTTGCTGGTAAAAGAGAAAACTCATTTTTGTTTTTTAAATAAATTGCAAAGGCAAAGGCCGGAATAAGTTTAAATTACTCTTTTGGCAGAAGAACTAAAACACAACGAGTGCAAAGCTTTCCATTTATTCAGGTTTGCCAAGTGACCAGTTTACAGGATTGCATCCTGTTGGGACATAGAAAACCATGTGGTGGAAACCTCACATAGCACGATGTGAACGAGTAGCTGAAAAAGGACAAGGGGAGCTGTGGTGCTACTCTAAATTATAATGAAAGATAAACCAGCTATATTTGGTAAAAATGGCAGTTCACAAGCTCTCTATCATTTAACAGCCCATTAAAAATTAGCCACTGCGCTATCTTCTTGCACAAAAGCAATCTTTTTCAGATTAAGAAAAAACAGAAAAGTTTCACATCTCCCAGGAAGAGAGAAAACAATCAGTAATTCTGTAAGAGCCTCCACTGTTTTAAGTCTTACAGGCTCCTCGCTTCCTCGTGCTCTCTGCTCTTGCACAGCACACAGAAAACACTGTTCTCTTAAAGACAACCTAGAGGAGACCATATCGCTGCAGTTCACAGAATATTATGCAATATGCAGCAGCAATATTTTGCATACTAAGTCATTTAGATTCAGGAAAGAATTTGGAAAGGGCCTGACAAGTGCTTTTTCCAGTATAATCTTAAAAAGAGAAATATCTCACAACCACCCTGGTTTAGACACAAAACAATGGCTATCTTCAGGGATCAGCCCTCTTAGGTCATATTCTATCACCTAGCAAGTCTTCAAATATATCTAGGTCGCACAACACTGCATTCACCCTCCCATCCCACCCACACACCTCAATTGGCTGAACAACTTTAAATATATCATCCTAGGGCTTTATATCCTGGCCCATTTCTTCAGGATATTTAGAACATTAAATAATCATTTGGCAGTAAACATTTTATAATAGCCATTTTCCCCTCCCTCCAGCACTGTGAAGCCTGGCTGTTTCAGGGCAGAATGTTGGATCTTTCTCCTGTCTCCCTGCCAAACCAAAGAGTTCCTCATTTTCCAAGGTTTGTTTCCTCCCTGCTACTGGGGAAACTTTTGAAAGTTAAAGACAAATCCCACAGGCTACTATTTTTTTATTTATTTTATTTTTTTTTACAGGCAGCACTTGTTTCATTCTCTGTGTGTTTATTTCTGGTTTCAAAGATTTAATGCCTGAATAGCCTTCATGGAACAGTACCCAGGGCTGCTCGTCCATCAGGCCGTCCAGTTGGCCCTGCGACCTAACAGCACCATCCCACCACCGAGAGCAGCCCCAAGCCTTGCACTTGCAGCGCATCGCTCTCTTCTACGTGCCAGGGAGGGAAGCTGCCTGCAGCCCTGCCTGTGTCAGAGCCAGGCACGGACAAGGCACTGTAAAGGAGAGTCAGGCAGGGAAGCCTAAACAAGAGTCCAAATCCAAACAGAAGGAGCAAATCCAACCCTTTGGGTGTAGGCATTCTCAAGAAATTTAGCTATGATTTTCCACTTTTGATCCTTGTGGGTCTAAGAATTTATGAGAGCAGGAAGAGCACTCAGAATAATACAGGTGAGAGAATTCACTGGAAACATTCCAAATACAGGACAAAAGAGAGGTATCATTCACAAGACAAAGAATTTTCTGTGAACAATGAACTGACATTCATATTATTATTCATATATAAAAATTTCTTTCCAAAACCAAAATGTTGATGTAAACAAAACAGCTGTTTAAGGAACTGTATAAAATTACCATGCAACTAGCTACATATCCAACACATTCCCTTGTGCCTCAGCTGAAGGGTACATATTAAATTAAGTGCATTGATGGATTTATTAATTTCTGTAGTGCAGATATTTCCATCTGAGATGGAAATAATCCAGAATCAAAAAAAAAAAAAAAGAAAGATATAAGCAAAATCTCATCATAATGAGTAACATTTTATTCCTTAATTATTCTTCTTAGTTCCTTAAGAATAATTCTGTATTCTCTCTCCCTCTCTATGCCCAAAGGAAGTACCAAATATCGCTGCTGTAGCAAATTATGAACAAAACCAAGGTCACTTTCTGTCAATAGGGTTACATAACTGAGTAGATCGTCACAAGGTTGTCTCAGTGAAAAATATGAAAACTTTGAAACTATAGATGAGGATCGAGTTCATGCTCAGAAAAATGTAGATACACTTCCCCATAGCCTGGAATGATTGGAACAAGGAACTTAATTATTTCTATGGCTGCCATGATAATGCTTTCCTAACTCACAAGCATCCATAGAGGAAAAAATTGCTAGAAGCTGAAAAATATTTAGTCACTAAGTTTTTGAATGTCATCCTAGTCTATAATCTAAAACAGACCAAATGGAAGGCAGGCTTACTCCTTTTTATAAACTCAGATATAGGCACACAGAGTAAGTATGGCATACATTTAATTTCTAACATCTATTATTTTCCAGGGATTCTCTTTAACTCCTTAAGATGGACAGTTTCAAAAGCAAATTCCACCACCACGCACTAAAAAAAA